>ONZH01004886.1:0-232364 GCA_900303285.1 Rhinella marina | reverse complement strand
AGTGATCAGACGGTGTGTATGAACACAGGTTTGAGAAATTACTTTGCAAGAGAACGCACAGTACAGTTGCCAATTATAAGGCCTATATATTGTATATTTCAAGGTACACAGCCGTGTACTAAGTGATCAGACGGTGTGTATGAACACCAGGTATGAGAAATTACTTTGCAAGAGAACGCACAGTACAGTTGCCAATTATAAGGCCTATATATTGTATTATATTTCAAGGTACACAGCCGTGTACTAAGTGATCAGACGGTGTGTATGAACACCAGGTTATGAGAAATTACTTTGCAAGAGAACGCACAGTACAGTTGCCAATTATAAGGCCTATATATTGTATATTTCAAGGTACACAGCCGTGTACTAAGTGATCAGACGGTGTGTATGAACACCAGGTATGAGAAATTACTTTGCAAGAGAACGCACAGTACAGTTGCCAATTATAAGGCCTATATATTGTATATTTTCAAGGTACACAGCCGTGTACTAAGTGATCAGACGGTGTGTATTGAACACCAGGTTTGAGAAATTACTTTTGCAAGAGAACGCACAGTACAGTTGCCAATTATAAGGCTATATATTGTATATTTCAAGGTACACAGCCGTGTACTAAGTGATCAGACGGTGTGTATGAACACAGGTTTGAGAAATTACTTTGCAAGAGAACGCACAGTACAGTTGCCAATTTGAAAGGCCTATATATTTTATATTTCAAGGTTACACAGCCGTGTTACTAAGTGATCAGACGGTGTGTATGAACACCCAGGTTGAGAAAATTTACTTTGCAAGAGAACGCACAGTACAGTTGCCAATTGAAAGGCCTATATATTTTTATATTTCAAGGTACACAGCAGTAGTGCCAAATAAGTTTGGTATGTAGCAGAGCACCTAATACACCACTAATGCCTCTCTCTGTCCCTACTCCAGCAGCTATCCCTGAATACGGCAGCCGTTCTCTGTAAAAGTGTATCTTGTAGTAAAGCTATCACTGTACTGCACTATAGTAGCCCTGATAAGGGCTTTTAATCACGCTCCTGCCTGTCCAACAGCTAAAACCTGTCTCTCCCTTCTCCAGCCTCTGTCCCTGACTAAGTTCACGCAGCATATGCGAACGAGCAGGAAGAGCTGAGTTTTTAATATTCGAGGTCACATGGTTTTTCCAGCCAATGCATGTAGACGCCGTTTTCGCGCTGCCAGCGTGCTCAGCGTGCCTGTCATACCCCCCCTGCATGGTGATTGGTGGAAAAAGAGCGCCAGGGAAGGTGGGAGGGGAAACGAATTCTAAGTGCGCCATCGCCGTTATACTCGAAAGAAATCGAGCACGCCGAATATCGTAGTATTCGATCGAATACCAGCTCGATCGAACACTACTCGCTCATCTCTACTGTTAACCTTATAAACTAATGTATGACATTTAGGCAATAGCCTTATATTAATATATTGTTTTCACATTTCAAATTTAATGTTAGGTTGTAGGTTTTAACTGCCCTAATGAATGCAATGTCACATTGACTATTGTAGCAGGTATCAGGTATAGTTTTTGTAGTAATAATGCAAATGATTGTATTTTCAGACTCACCATTTTCTTTAAGAAAGTTTTCAATGTCCCATAATTTTACATCTGTTGGTATAAAAAATACAGAAAAATATTTAAAAAAAACGAATTACTAGTACAGATCACACGCAGATAACACATTCACAAATTGTAATAGAAACAGAATATTGATGGAAGAAAAGATGACATGGCCCATCTAGTCTGCCATACTTAACTTACTGTCATTCCCCAACTTCATCTCTGGTTGAGAAATCAAAGATCTACAGTAGTAGTATCTACATTCTTTTCCTATCTGCTTTCCAAGAGTCATAACTTTTTTAATTTTCTTTTCGCATAGCAGGCTTTTTTTTTGTGGGACAAGTTTTATTTTTTAATGGTACCATTTATTTTCCATTTCTGGTATTAAAGCATAGGAAAAAAATTACTGTGCGCTAAAAAATGACACGACAGCTTTATTTTGTGGGTATTTTGTAGTATGATTACAGCAATAATTGTGTTTTACTACTTTTTTACAAATAAAAGCTTTAAAAAAACACTTTTGTTTCACCATCATATTCTGACACCCACATTGAGGTGTGAGGACTTTTTTTTGCAAGGTGAGCTCTAGTCTTCACTGGTACCATTTTACCACACTTTTTGATCACTATGTTCAATTTTTTTATTTTTTTTTTTCACCGCTCATTATAAATATTTTTATTTTTTAATAGTTTGGACATATTTGCATGTGGTTATACCAATTATCTTTATTTTACTATTGTTCATTCTTCTATGTAAATTGTGAATGGGGGTGATTTGAATTTGTAATATTTTGTTTTTAATATTTTAAAATGTTTTTTATTTTTTTTCTTACAGTACTTTTTGGTCTCCATCGAGGACTTAAAATAAAATTCTCTGATCAGTTATTCCATAGACTACAATAGTATACGGTTTCGGTCTATGGGAGTTTTACTAGCTGCCTATTAAACCCTGGCAGGGCAAGGCTTAACAGGCAGTTTGTTTTGGCAGGCCTGGGCCATTTCAGAGGGCCCCAGGCTGCCATAGCAACCAACCGAAACTCCACAATTTCCTAATGGGGGCTACAATCATCCCCTGTATTCAACCACCCAAAATCCACAGTTACTATTGACTGCAGCATCTGAGGAGTTAAATGACCCCGATAATAGTTATCTTTGATCTTGGTCATTGTAGCTAGGTATCAGCTGTATCACACAGTCGGCACTTTCTGTGTATGGAGAAACATCAGCCTGTGAGCCTCATGCATCACTGATGTACAGTACAGTTACGTCAGGGAGTGTGAAGATGTTAAAGGATATGGACACCCTTGTAAAAAAAATTTTTTTTACACTAATTAATTTATTTTGTGAAGAAAATAATTTCTCCCGTTGGTTGTCTTTATTTTTCTTTTTTTGTTTGCCTTCTACAGCCTGCTATGCTTCCTATGCACAGCAGGCTGCTTCCATTGAATTTACAGAGAATCCATCAGATGACGGATTTTCTGTAACTCCTGCCTCCACCGAGAGCGTGCACTGTCCCTGCTACTGACAGCCCCAGCTTGCGATGTGTTTTACAGCTCCTAATACACATCCCAGGCGTGGACATTTTCATTATCAGCCCTGCCACGTGTATTAGGGGCTGTAAAACATGGGTGGGGCTGTCATTAGCATACACATGACTAATGATGGCCCCCCCTCCTGCTCAGGATGGCAGCACAGCTGTGCTGCACACATAACTCTCTCCCCCTCCCCTAGCACGGCAGAAAAGAACACGGAGTATCCCCCCCCCCCCTTCCGTTCAGGATGGCCAAGTGAGTCCCCTCAGCCCCCTTCCCCAGCACTGCAGCACAGAACATCGCCCCCCCTTGAGGATGGCAGAGTGCTAGTCCTCTCAGCCCCCCCTCCCCCAGCACGGCAGCACAGAACCCCCCCTTCAGAACAGCTGACACTCTGCTTGATAACCCCTTCCATGCCGCAGTCCTTAGGACCGCTGTATGGAAGGAGCTAACCATCGAGTCGCTGAGCTGCAGTAGCAGCGTCCCGGTGGTTACCACGGCAACCGGACGCCTTCACGGGCATCCGGCTTGCCCTGGTATACCTGAGCCTAATTTGGCTCCTGCTAAAGGCAGGAGCCTAATCACGCTAAATGTAATTGAAAATACACTGCAGTACACTATACAGTGTACTGCAGTGTATTGTCAATTCATCAGACCCACTGGATCTTCAAGAACCAAGTGAGTCTGGGTAAAAAAAAAGGTGGAAAAAAGTAAAAAAAATAACAAAACAAGACAAAAAAACATTCTTCCTAATCTCACCTCATCCCACAAAAAATGAGCCCCTACCTAAGACAAGTGGCTAAAAAAATGGCTTTCCGAAAATAGACACAAAAACAGAATTTTTTTTCAAAAATGCTTCTATTGTGTAAAATAAAATAAAAAAATAGAAATATTAGGTGTTGCTCTGTCCATAAAAACCTGCACATAAAAATAGCATGTTATCCAACCCATCTGGTAAATGCTGTAAAAAAAAAAAATTGGGCGAAAAAAGTCATTTTTTATCACCTTACATCACAATAAAAGTAATACCAAGCGATCAAAAAGTCATATGTGCCCCAAAATGGTACCAATCAAACAGTCATCTCATCCCACAAAAAATGATCCCCTACCTAAGACAATATTACAAAAAGACCCTATCTGGGTAGTGGTGTAATTTACAACCTTCTAAACACCTACTACGGCTAATAACTAATAATACCAACTCTTGCCCCAGATAATTAATAGTAATGAGACTCCTAAAAACTAACTTTTAATCTGACCTTTAAAACTGGTGAGCAACACTAATGTTAAAATTCTCTAAATGACACCACTGTCACTCCTTGGTACTCATAGCACAGGCATTGGGTGTGCACAAACCAATGCTTATTCAAAAGTGCTGTTAATGTAGTGCAAGTGGTCACCAATTGGTCACTTGGTGACCTGTATCACTAACAACTCTGCCTTAGTTGGTGCTTGATTGAGGACAGTAATGGCGACATAAGAATATTAAAACTTAGAAACTACCCCCCAACATGTTTCGTCAGCTAACCGCTGACTTCTTCAGGGGTTCGGGCAGCAATGAGGTAGTTCACCCAGCAGCCTCTATTTATGTTCACATTGCCTGATTGCCAGTATATGCAGCCAATCCACAGCTGTTACGTCACTGTCAGGTATATGTTCCCTCAAAAAGTGCCCAATTAGAACAGTTACCTGATCCTCCATGATTTGTCTGATCCCCAATCAGTGATCACTAACAGCAATGTCATTCCTGACGTGCTGCGCTGTGTGATCCTGCGCCCGGACTTCTATTGCGGAGCACGGCGCTAGGCTACTCTGCGCATGCGCCCGAACTTAGAAGCGAGTTAGCCATGCATTGTCCCTATGGATACACCACTGTTTAGACCTCCGATCTTCATTATAAGGGGAGCCCAGAGATGATACCATCCTAATCATTATGTGCAATAGTGACCTTAACTTATGGGTTGGTAACAGTCCTATAGGGCTACTCTGAAATTAATTAAGCACTATATTAAGACAAGAATGATAATATAGAGGATATTACTGAGTAGTCAAGTATGCCAAAAGACTGTATGCTGTACACACTGTTAGGGTGCCTATACCATAATCATAAGACATTGCTGTGAACACTCAACACATATAACAAATAGAATGGATGCTTCTTCACTAGGTCCAATGTGTTATGCTCCTATATGTCACTAATAATAGTTATTGACATAAAGGTGGCTATTCGCCCACCAAAATAATAATCAACTGCGATCTTTTAGAAGCTATAATGAATCACATTGTACTGATTTGCTAAACCTAAGTTACTTGCTAAGTTACTTGCTAAGTTACTTGCTACTCTTTATTACTGGGAAATTACTCCTCACTACTGTTGCTCACTCACGTGTGATTTTACAAAAAAGATGAAAACGTAAATCCTTTGTTAAGTCCCTTGGGACTAAGACTGTTCAGCCAAAAAATCCACCTAGTCTCCTCTTGCAAGAGGATCCTGTCCAGGTTACCTCTTCTTGCACCCAACATTTTCTTAGTTAGCCCCCAGGTCAAACGCTGAAGCGCTCGCTATTATGAATGGGCGGCATGAGCCCCCCTCACACGCTGGGCCCCTGTGCAGCCGAACAGCCTGTAATCAGCAGATCTAGTACTCACTTTCCCTTCTGTAGAAAGTCCATTATTTGTAGACACAACAGATATGTCTGCTGATAACGTTAGTGCAGATATCTATAGTCAGAACTATGAATTTGAGAACGCACAGGTGTGTGTGGAATAATTTAAAAGATTTTAGAAAAACAACTGGAGCAATTATGGAAAGCGACCTAGTGTTTTGCTAAAGGGACTGGTCACATATAGGTACTTTATGCTCATATAACTGCTGACAGATTTCCTTTAAGTCCCTGTTTAATCCCTTCAGCACCAGGCCATTTTATGTTTTTTTGTTTTAGGGTGTATTCACATCACCGTTTAGCTTTCCGTTCTTCTGATCCGTCAGAAGAAGTGAGAGAGAAAAAAAACAGGATCCAGTAAAAAAAACGGACTCTGTTGCATCAGTTGTCATCCGTTTGAGCCATTTCAGTCTGAGGTCCGTTTTTTAGGCCCCATTCAGACGGCCGTATTAACACACGCCGGGCGGCCCCATTCAAAATGCCTATACTTGTCTGTGCGCACGGACAAGTATAGGACATGCTTCAAAGGAGCCACAGCATGGAGCTAGCTCCGTGCAGTGGCTCCCGGCCCCATAGAGGTGAATGGGGCCGCATATATTCCGCAATTTTGCGGATCCGCAAAAAAAAAAACGGATGACATCCGTATGGCATCCGTGTTTCCGTTTTTTTGCGGATCCATTGTAACAATGCCTATCCTTGTCCGCAAAACGGACAAGAATAGGACATGTTCTATTTTTTTTGCGGGGCCACGGAATGGACATGCTGATGCGGATAGCACACGGTGTGCTGTCCGCATTTTTTGCTGACCCATTGAAATGAATGGGTCCGCATCCTATCCGCAAAAAAAACGGAACGGACGCGGTAACAAAATACGTTGGTGTGCATGTATCCTTCTTCTGACAGAACAGAAGAACGGAAAGCTAAACGGTGTTGTGAATGCACCCAGCTTTCCCAGAGCCATAACTTTTTATTTTTACATTCACATAGCTATATGAGGGTTTACTTTTTGAAGGACAAGTTGTACTTTCTAATGGCACCATTTTATGTTTGCATGCAATGTAGTGGGAAGCGGGAACATTTTCAAATGGGTTTTGTTTTTACAGCGGTAAAACAGACCTGCTATTTTCATTCTCCAGGTCAATACGATTACAACAATACCACACATGTATAGTCAGGGGTGTATCACTAATCAGGCAATGTGAGGCAGTGGCCTCCGGCGGCGCTGTGCTAGGACAGCAGGGGGACAGCAATTTAGCCTCCAACCCTGCATGCGCGCATAGCCCTGCAGACATCTTTGTGACTGTGTATTTTTGGGATTACTGTCTATCGCCGCTTTAATGCGGTTTTTACCGTAATTTGCTGCAAAAAACACAACAAAACTGCAACATTAGGCATAGCTCAACATACCTGTTATAAAGGACCTTTGGAATACAGTAATGGTAGGCTAAAGGACCTTTGATGTCACATGATCACAGGCTCTTAAGCCTCCAAAAGACGCCAGAGGAGGAGGAAAATGGAGAACCTGTAGCCTGTAAGTAAAGTGTGTGTGTATCTGTGTCAACATCTGCTTATTCTGTAAACAGGAGATGGCACCAGTGTCCTATATATCTGGATATGAATAGTAGCATCTATCTATCTATCTATCTATCTATCTATCTATCTATCTATCTATCGTAAGATACACAAGAGCAAGAGAGTATATCAACGTCTGGAGAAACAACATAAGAACATCACAAAAGCTGACAGTATACCAGCGCCTTCAAAGGGACTACAAACTGGCCCAATATCTGGAGAAACCCCCCAATCCCAGAGACCGACAGATCCTGAGCCAGTACAGACTGAGCGCCCACAGCCTGCTCATCGAATCTGGGCAGCACCGACAGTGGTACAAGCCCAGGGAGAGCAGACTGTGCCAGCAGTATGACAAAGCACATTTTCTGCTGTGGTTCCCCAAAAGATCAGCAATGAGGGACGCTGACTTCAGGAGATTGTCTGATCTCTAGTGAGGGACTACGGGGGGGCATTATATATAAAATCCATAGGGGGAGCATTATACTTCTATTAGGAGGTAAGTTCTAGACTTCACTGTGGCGAATCAATGGATGTCGTATATCTGGACTTCTCGAAAGCATTTGACACTGTACCGCATAAAAGGTTAGTATATAAAATGAGAATCCTTGGCCTGGGAGAAAATGTCTGTATGTGGGTAAGTAACTGGCTCAGTGATAGAAAACAGAGGGTGGTTATTAACGGCACATACTCAGATTAGGTAACTGTCACTAGTGGGGTATTGGGCCTATACCCCAGTATTGGGCCTATTCTCTTCAATATATTTATTAATGATCTTGTAGAAGGTTTGCACAGTAAAATATCATTTTTTGCAGATGACACTAAACTGTGTAAAGTAATTAACATGGAAGAGGACAGTACACTGCCACAGATGGATCTGGATAGATTGGAGGCTTGGGCAGAGAAGCGGCAGATGAGGTTTAACACTGACAAATGTAAGGTTATGCATATGGGAAGGAATAATGCAAGTCACCAGTACATACTAAATGGTAAAACACTGGGTAACACTGACATGGAAAATGACTTAGGAATTTTAGTAAACAGCAAACTAAGCTGCAGAAACCAGTGTCAGACAGCTGCTGCCAAGGCCAATAAGATAATGGGTTGCATAAAAAGGGGCATAGATGCCTGTGATGAGAACATAGTCCTGCCACTTTACAAATCACTAGTCAGACCACACTTATAGTACTGTGTACAGTTCTGGGCTCCTGTGAACAAGGCAGAGCTGGAGAGGGTTCAGAGGAGGGCAACTAAAGTAATAACTGGACTTAGAAAAAAGACAACTGAGGGGAGATCTAATAACTATGTATAAATATATCAGGGGTCAGTACGGAGATCACTCCCATGATCTATTTATCCCCAGGACTGTAACTGTGACGAGGGGACATCCTCTGTGTCTGGAGGAAAAGAAGGTTTGTACACAAACATAGAAGAGGATTCTTTACGGTAAGAGCAGTGAGACTATGAAACTCTCTGCCTGAGGAGGTGGTGATGGTGATGATAAAAGAGTTCAAGAGGGGCCTGGATGTATTTCTGGAGTGTTATAATAGTACAGGCTATATTTACTAGAGAGAGGTCGTTGATACAGGGAGTTATTCTGATTGCCTGATTGAAAGTGGGGAAAATTGGTTTTTTACCTCACAGGGTTTTTTTTGTCTTCCTCTGGATCAACTTGCAGGATAACAGGCCGAACTGGATGGACAGATGTCTTTTTTGGCCTTATAAACTATGTTACTATGTTACTTAGTGGGGGACTATGAGGAGGAGAGCATTATATATATAACAAGGGGGCATTCTACTAAGTGGAGGGCTACAGGGGTGCATTTTATTACAGGAGGTGCAGTATACCATGCATTATATTGCAGAGGGGAATTATACTACAGGAGGATTATACTACATGGGGCACTGCAGGGGGGAGGGTGAGAGTATTATACATACTAGCGCTACGGGGGGTCATTATAGTACGGGGGGGGTGTTAAGAGCATTATACATACAGTACAGGGGGGCATTGTAATAATGGGGACACTACAGGGTGGAACATTATACATGCTGGCACTACAAGGAGGAAGGGGGGCATTATAATACAGGGGGAGCACGACAATGGGCATTATAATACAAGGGGCACTACAGTGGGGCTATATAACTACTGAGACTACTAAAGGGAGCCTTATAAATCAGCTTTATTACTACTGTGGGCTGTAAAGGGGTGCCTTATAGAGGGGCCTTGTTACTGCTGGGGGTACTATAGGTGGACCTTATTTCTGGGCCTGGTGCATTATTACTACTGGGGTTACTGTGGTGGCTTTATTATTATAAGGCACAATATTGAGGGCATTACTACTAAAGGGGGCAGTTCTGAGGAGCATTCTTGCTACTGAGGCACTTCAGGGGGCACTATTACTAATGAGGGTAGTTTGGTAGAAAATGATTACCATTGGTATGACTTTAGGGAGCACTTACTATGGGGGTACTATCTGTATGGCACTATTATTTTTGCAGAATAGGGGAACATAGCGGGCACAGTATTGGGGTTAGCAGCAGAATAACAGCTTTGGGGCATGAGGAAGGGGGGAGTGATGGAAAAGTGATGAATCTAAGATGTCTGTGTGGTAAATAGATATGAGATGTGTGTGAAAAAAGGCATCAAGGTGGTCTGGCCCGAGGAAAAAGAACATCAGAGGAGACATCACTGGATGTAAGTGTTATGTAAGTACAGTATAACAGTACACATCATAACAGTAGAGCTGGAGGGAGAGGTTAAATTGAGAATTTAACACTGGGGGGGGGGGGGCATTTCAGTTTTCGCCTTAGGCAGCAGAAAGGCTAGGTTTTAATACTGAAATAAAAACTTTTTTTTATTTTTATGTGCACGGAGCTGTGTGAGGGCTCATTTTTTTGTGGGGCAATCTGTACTTTTCATTGCGGTGTACAATTTTTTTAACCACTTTTATTAAATTTTTTGTGAACAAGACAGGATGAGAGAAGATGGACCTGAAGCAACCTTACCCAATAAAGTACTCATCCATTCCTACTGATTGTGTTTTTACTCCTGTGAGCCAACTGTATGTGATAGGATCAGCACGGGTCCATCTTCTCTCATCATCTCTTATTCATGTGATACTTCTCCAGTTGGTTAACGACCATCATCCGGAGGATTCCAAAAGAACGGCATCGGCAGCACTGACAATCCCATCCTGATCGAAAAATTATCTATAACGTCACTGCACCAATCACTATAGAATAGGCGAGAGCATGATATACCCCTCCTGGGGTAAATAACATACTTACCTTATGAGTGCCTTTCATTGAATCGTGGTGATGCCTATGATGTTTATTTTCTTAATTGTTTGTGTATATTTATTTTCAATTTGGGGGAAAGGGGAGTTATATGATTCTTTATATTTTTTAAAAAACTTTTTTTCACCCATTACTAGTTTACATGGGGAACTTGAACAAGCAATCATTAGATTGCTTCTCTGATAGACTCCAATGCAGTGTGAATTTCACTGTGTTACTATGGGTCCTGTGCAGTAGCCTCAAATCACTCAGGAGGACCGAGGCTGCTGCACACAACATCCGGCTCCCCAATCCTCACCAGGGGAAAGCGATGCACAGCTGGGGGCACATGCTCATGGGTTTTGAGCTCCTGTGGGCACATTTGCCCATGGAATCTAAGTGTGTTAAATGTGTGTGTGTTAATGTTATTGTGGTATGGCACCAACTGCACTTGCTAGCGGGTGTCATCTTTAAATACCTGACCGTTGATGTATATTTGCGTACGCGGTCCAGAAGGGGTTAAACTGTCAAACTGTCAAATGCGATGTGTGATTGAACCCTAAATAGATACTAAGGGGAACATTTATGAAGACCAGCGTATTACATGCTGGAGGGCACATTAAGAGAGTACATGCTTATAATAATTCTGGCACAACTGTGCAGGTCTGTGCACCAATACAGAAATGTACACCAGCAAGGTAGCTGGTATAGATTCCCACTATAATCTGTGCCAGTTTCCTGGAGTATAGGCCACCCATATCCTGCCACACTCCACTTACTTTTTTAAAAAGTGCAACATTTGTGGCTTTTTGGAGCTCTAAGCCCTCAAGAGGTTGCAAAATTTTGCGCAAGCATTTTCAAGTTTTTTTACACCAGTTTTCTGGCACATGTCTCCCTATGGGTTAATTTACTTAAAGGGAACCTGTCATCTCCGAAACACCCCCTGAACTAGAGTAAGTGTTGTATAGTGTAAGTGATGCTGAATCCGATTATGAAAGTTTTATCTTCATACTCACTTCCATTCCGACACTGTGCTCCCACAAACTTGCAGTAAAATGCACTCACTGGACTCTTCTTTGAGTCCTCTCCATTATGTGAGTGAGCACTGGAGTCCAGTGAGTGCATTATACTGCTGGTTTGTCAGAGCACAGCGTCAGAAAGCAAGTGAGTACGAAGATAAAAATTACATATTCGGATTCAGCATCACTTACACTATACAACGCTTACTCTAGTTCAGGGGGTGTTTCGGAGATGACAGGTTCCCTTTAAGTCAAATTTGACACCGATTTTGGAGTAGATTTCACAATAAATTCTGTGTCATATTCAATGACAATCTGCATTCCATGCATGTCAATGTGGTTTTTGCAACCCTATTCATGGAAAGTTTCAGCGGCAAAGCTTGACTTGACCCTGAGTCTAAGGACCAGAACTAACAGTATCATAAGGATCTATGACACTCATGTGAAACTGACTTTGGGCAATATGTTTAGTGATACATATATCCAACCATATTATTTTAAACATGTAGGCAATTATCAGTGAAAAGCATGAAAATGTGTAAGATCTAGAATCTATAGTGAATATGCAAAAATGTGCAAGCTAAATCCATTATTCTGCAGTGTTAAATAATAATGATAGGTATTATACTTACATGTATAGCATTATTCAAATTGATCATTTTTGCAAAGCAAAATCAATTACCTTGTTTTTTTTCTCGTATGTTTTGATAGACTACTGAAATTCCCAGCCATTCTACAATTATACTTGAAATAACCGAGGCACTCTCGACTTCCAGGTATTCCTGCAGAGGTGAAAATGGTTTTTTGCATTAGTTGCTGTAATTACAAGGTGCTAGTTTCCTAAGGCTCCATTCACACGTCCTGTTTTTCTCTCCTGATTCAATCCTGATTTTTTCAGAACCCATTGAAATGAATGGATCCAGATCAGGATCAGGATCGAATCAGGAAAGAAAAACAGGACGTGTGAATGGAGCCTAACAGGGCTGTATTATAGGGACACAGGGGGCAAGTGTTCCAGTTACTCCACCACAGTATGGACCTAGGTAGTCTCAAACGAAACCTATTCTATATCAAACACAATGCAATAGCAATCTGTAAACGCAGAATATATAAACTCATGCTATACTCACTATATGAATAAATGTGAAGTTCCTAGCATATATATTTTGATCAAAATCATTTGTGCCCATCCACCACAGCAAAGTGACCTCTTTTGGACAGGATCCTGCTCTAAATGCTTCCTCTTCTGATGCCAACCAGCCTCCAATAAATATAGGGAAGGCAGGCTCCACATATAATCTTAACCCACTCTGTATTATACTTTTCCTGGTGCCAGCTGGACTCCAATGAATACAGGGAGGGCAGGCTGTGGTGGATGGGCACAAATGATTTTGATCAAAATATATTTGCTAAGAACTTCACATTTTTTTCATATAGTGAGTATAGCATGAGTGTTTGCAGTGTAAGAACGTCACATTTTTTCATATAGTGAGTGTAGCATGAGTATATGCAGTGTTTGCCGAGTGCTGTTTTATTGTGTTTGACTTTGTATTTTCAGCCATGGCTTGAGCATCTGCGCATTAGGATGTGCTGACTTTTTTGTCTTTCCAGTTCTATATATATCTGTCTGTCTGAAACAAACAAAATCCACAGTGGTAATGCTGCATCTGAATGTACCCTTAGGGTGCCTTCACACGCTGCTGATTTTGTTGCAGAAAATTCCGCTACTATTAATCAGTTTATTCATTTGAATAGGGCTCAAAGCACATGATTTTCTGCAAGCCCCATTCAGGTGAATGGAGTCTTGGAGATTTCTACAACAAAATATGCAGCATGTAAAGGAACACTTAGGCTTTCTACACACCATATTTTGTGACAATTTTTTGTAAAAAATGGCCTCAAGTTTATTTTGGGAAATTATCATGAGGGCAATATTTTAAGAAGGACCTGTACTCACTTTCTTGATGATATGAAGAAACTTTTATTCAAAGCATAATAGCATCATCAAGCCTGAGCCTTTTTCAAACTTCAGATACTCCCTATACTGGGGTACTTCATTATTAATGTCTGATTTTTAACTTTTTCAATAAAGTATTATATTCAGTTTTATTAGTTTTGTAGGGTATGTGTAATAAAGTAGCTTCCCAAACAGGTTGGTCCCTAATAATAATATATATAAATATATATAATAAAAATATATACAAAATCCCAAAAAAATAAAAGTTTCTACTCTAAATATGAAAACTAAATGTCTAAAAACCAAAATAAATGTCCACAAACATTAAAAAAAAAGAAAAATCAAGAAGACATTGCGATCTCGCGATATTTCAGTACTTCACGCGCTCCCTGTGGAAAAAAAAATAGCGAAATTCAAAATTGCTTTAGTTGGGATGATCGTTGGAGCACGATAACTGCGTCATCCCAACTACAAGTGAGCAGCCAGCACGATAAAAAGCACAAAACTTGTCCAAAAACTGTAACCCCAGCATTGCCTGTGTATATAATATCTCTGTATATATGTGTATATAAGTGTATATATACAGTACAGACCAAAAGTTTGGACACACCTTCTCGCGAGATCTGGGGCGGGGTTTTAAGTCCTTCTTTTGAGGGTGGCATGAATTACAGGTCGATGACATGGTAATTTATGAGGACCCACAATGGGTAGCAGTGGAAAAAAACATCTTTTATTAGTACTGAACGGTCGTAGTCTAAAATTAGTCTATTTCATCTACAATTTTTATGTGTCGTTGCAGAGAGAAATTCACCCTCCCACCCCTGCAGCTGATTTTTTTCAATCCCTGTTGCCTGCGGAGGGGGCGTGGTCTGACAGTGTTGGGGGCGTGGCTTAGCAAGGTGCTTCGAACGGTTGTAGTCTGAAATTAGTCTATTTCATCTAAAATTTTGTGTGTCGTTGCAGAGAGAAATTCACCCTCTCATCCCTGCAGCAAACAGAAGTTTATTTTTCCCTTAATTTTTTCAATCCCCGTTGGCTGCGGAGTGGGAGGGAGCGTGGCCTTACAGAGTTGGGGGCGTTGCTTAGCAAAGCGCTTCGAATAGGTGCAATTAATCTATTTCATTTAATGTTTCTGTGTGTCGTTGCAGAATGGCTGCGGAGTGAGAGGGGGCGTGGCCTGACAGAGTTGGGGCGTGGCTTAGCAAGACACTTCGAACGGTTGTAGTCTATAATTAGTCTATTTCATCTAAAATTTTTGTGTGTCGTTGCAGAGAGAAATTCACCCTCCCACCCCTGCAGCAAACAGAAGTTTATTTTTACCTTCATTTTTTCAATCCCCATTGGCTGCGGAGTGGGCGTGACCTGACAGAGTCGGGGGCGTGGATTAGCAAGACGCTTCGCATGGGTGGATTTAATCTATTTTATTTAATGTTTGTGTATGTTGTTGGAGAAAGAAAGTCAACCTCCCACTCATCCCTGCAGCTGACAGAAGTTGATTTTTACCTTTATTTTTTCAATCTCTGTTGGCTGCGGATTGAAAGGGGTGTGGCCTGACGGAGTCAGGGGTGTGGCTTAGTGAGACCTGGGGCGGGGGTTTTAAGTACTTCTTTTAGGGTGGCCTGAATTAAAGGTCGATACCATGCTTATTTATGAGGCCACGTAATGGGCAGCAGTGGAGGAAAACATCTTTTATTACTACTGAACTGTAGTAATAAAAAAAACATAAGTTATATTTATGGTAACCGGAATACCTTTAACAGTGTTAGTAAATAGAAATGGATGAGATCCTCAGCTGCTGATAATTACCTGGTTGTTAAGGAAACCTGCCCTCCCTGTGTGTGCCTTTGCAGAGAATGGCAGTTGGAGTTTAAAACCAAAGTTCCCAGTTGTAATGTTGGCTAATGGAGATCATATTTTGGGAATATCTCAGGAACGGTATGTCCAAGAGAGATGAGACCTGGTCTAAAACCTTCCCGGACACCTGATGTACCTGTGTGCAGAATTTGGTGAAAATCGGTCCAGTAGTTTGGTCGCGCATAGAGAACAGACAGACAGACAGACAGAAACTCATTTTTATATTATTAAGAGATATATACTCCGTGGTGACATGGTTTCTTTAAAGCAGCAGATCTGACACTGATTACTTGCTTACGTCTGTTAAACACATATTGTATGACAAAAATCTGATGAAAACTGGATAAACTGAAATATAATTGTGGCATGAGCACGGTCAACTTCTGATTGCAAATAGTTCTGTTTATGTCTAATATACCTAAGAAATATGTGGATTTTGTGAATTGTGGTCTCCTGGTTAGTACGCATTCTAAAATTTGATGTTGCAACAATCAAATTGTTTTCAAATGAGAGATCAGAGATTTTATCTTATTTTGTATTCAAACTTGTTTCATTCCCATACTTGCACTAACATGCTTGTACTGATCCTCACTTAAAAGTACACTGTAGCACTGAAAAACATTTTTTGGTCATGTTGTCGTATACTGTATGAGATTATTTTATAAAGTATATAGCTGTACTGCAATACGTAACTTTACGATGTATATTGATGAATTGTGCTTTTTTACACATTATATTGCTTTATTTCCTCCTACCCCTAGTGTGAACTGTAAAAGTGAACAACTACATCAACAGTACCGTTTTTCCAGTATTAGTTGATCTAGAGAGAATCATAGAGGCTGGTAAGACTGAGAAAGTCTGCTGTCCGAGGAAGCCAGTGACCCACAGCCTGGTTAAAAGGCAAAATTAAGACTCTGACTAAGGGCTCATGCACACGAACGTGTGCCGGCCGTGCCCGTGCTGCGGGCCGCATGCGGATCGTGGACCCATTCACTTGAATGGGGTCTGCGATCGGCATCCGAGGGTCCGCACCGCAAAAAAGTAGTGCTTGCGCTACTTTTTTGCGGTGCGGAGGCATGGCCAGAAACACCACGGAAGCACACCGTAGTGCTTCCGTGGTGTTCCGATCCGTGCCTCCGCTCCGCATCTCCCGGATCGCGGACCCATTGAAGTGAATGGGTCCGCGATCCGTGATGCGTGCTGCACACGGCCGGTGCCCGTTTATTGCGGACCTGCCGTATGCGGCCCGCAGCACGGGCACGGCCAGCACACTAAGGCTCCATTCACACGTCCTGTTTTTCTTTCCTGATTCAATCCTGATTTTTTCAGGACCCATTGAAATGAATGGATCCAGATCAGGATCGAATCAGGAAAGAAAAACAAGATGTGTGAATGGAGCCTAAGAGTGTGTGCTGAGATAAATACATCTACAAGTACCCATGCTCAGACTGTCCCACAGGGAAACCGCTGAATTCCCCAGTGGGACCCTGAGCCAGAGTGGTCCCCTAGTCCCCCACCTCCTGCACAAGTAGCACATGGCACAGTACACTTACTGTTCTTTATAAAGATAGGCAACTTGCAGCTTCTCAACCAGCGTATGTGTCCATATGAAAAAAAATGGGTAGATTATATAACCCCTTAAATACCAGGCCAATTTTTTTATTTTGTCCCTGCCTTCCCGGAGCTGTATGAGGTTTATTTTTTGCAGCACAAGTTGTAGTTTCTGATTTTATGGGTTTCTTATTACCCATGTTTTCTATGCGCTAAAACTGACCTGTTATCTTTGTTAAGGGGGACACAATCTGTCCTCTTAGGGGTCAGGTCAGTTGTCCAAATTAAAGAACGGTTGTGCACATGGTAAGATCTCAAGACGGACACAAATGTCAGTTTGGAGTCTCCCAACACGTTCAGGCGCTGAGGTGATCTGGGCTGCTCCGTTTATTACAAAAGCATATACACACACTAGAAAAGGTGGGGGCCTCGTTCACAGAGTTTCCCCAGCAAGCTGATAAGCATTAAACACATATTCTTTTGTTCTTCTTGTCTTGGTTACTCCACCGCAGCATCCCGGACAGGTGGGGGGAGTGGAACCTGTATCAGGATGTACTGGACACAGCTGCATAAGCATTTTGCAAAGCTGAGATATTTTTGTAAGGCTAAATAGCATTGAATACATGTATATACAAATGACATCACACTGTGAGGGGAAAATTCAGTATTTCTGCTGGTCTACCTTCACATCTTCATTTTCCAGGTCAATACGATTACAGCGATACCACATCTATATAGTGTTTTAAAACGTATAAAAAATAAAAACTCTGAAAATACTATTTTATTTCTTTGCATCGCCATATTCTGACCCCATAACTTTTCTATATACATGTCTATGAAGCTGTTTGGGTCTCATTTTTTGTGAGGTAATCTGTAGCTTTTGTTGATAACATTTTAGAGTATGTATGACTTTTTATTAATTTTTTTGGGAGGTGAAGCGACAAAAAAAGGGAAATCGACTATTTAATTTTTTTTTCATTATAGCATTCACTGTACTGGATACATTTATATTTAAATAGTTTGAGCATTTTGGAATGTGGCTAAGACAATGATCTTTATTTTTATGATGCAGAAAGAGGGATTAGGATTTATTTTTTGTAACACTAATTTTAATTCCTCCCTAGAAGACTTTAAAATACAATTGTATGATGACTTCTCCCATAGACTGCAACAATTTAACATTGCAACCTATAACTTTGGTACTATGGAGCCCTGCCTGTGGTATGAGGCTGCCATAGCAACTGAACAGTAAATGGATGGACGATGATGGACAACAGCAGGCCGGGCGCGGCCCCCTATGTCACTGCACTGTATATGAAGGGGCCTGGCCTGAAAAACTATTAAATAATCATAAAACTTCACTGACACGCTGCCGGGCGCCCGGCCCCTTGTCAGACCGGGCCCCGAAGCAGCTGCTTCCCCTGTAGTTATGCCACTGCATCTCCCGCCCTTCCAGGACCCCAAAGTCAGCTCCCCTGTGGGGACAACTCAGGGGCGGATTGGGAACGTAAAGTGGCCCTGGAAAAAATACTAAAAGTGGCCCCATTTTGTAGTCGGGTCCAAATTGATGGAAGGCAGAACCAGCAATACCATATTGTGGCACATTATACCACCCCAACAGAGCCAAATACCACAGTCCATCACAAAATACTGCCATTAGCACAAAATACATCCCAAAAAACTTCCACTGGCCGACCACGAGGAGAGCTAAGGCGTCCCCCTGGGCATCGGCCCACCGGGAAATTTCCCTGTAAGGTCTATGGCCAATCTGCCCCTGGGTCAACTACTCCAAAAGCCTACAGGGTCCTACGCCACAGAAGATTAACAAGCAATGGTCTATTAGTCAGTAGCAGGGGCGTACATAGAAATCATTGGGCCCCATAGCAAGAATCTGAATTGGGCCCCCTAACTCCGCCCAGTCCAGCACCTGGCTCATCCCACCTCCTGCCTTGGCTCCTCCCCTGCCACACCCCCATTTGCTGCAAAAGGAAAGGCCATAGGAACAAAACCTGTAAAACGGTGGAGGAATTGCATTTTTTTTCCAATTCCTCCTCATTTGGAATTTTTTTCTGCTTACCACTACATTGTATAGGGCACTGGGTCAGCCACAAGGAGACGTTATACCGTATGGAGCACTGGGACAACCACAAGGAGACGTTATACCGTATGGGGCGCTGGGACAACCACAAGGAGACGTTATACTGTATGGGGCACTGAGACAACCACAAGGAGACGTTATACTGTATGGGGCACTGAGACAACCACAAGGAGACGTTATACTGTATGGGACACTGGGACAACCACAAGGAGACTTTATACTGTATGGGGCACTGGTGCAGCCACAAGGAGACATTATACTGTAAGGGGCACTGGTGCAGCCACAAGGAGACGTTATACTGTATGGGGCACTGGCGCAGCCACAAGGAGACGTTATACCGTATGGATCACTGGTGCAGCCACAAGAAGACGTTATACTGTATGGGGCACTGGTGCAGCCACAAGGAGACGTTATACTGTATGGGGCACTGGGACAACCACAAGGAGACGTTATACCTTATGGAGCACTGGGACAACCACAAGGATACGTTATACCGTATGGAGCACTGGGGCAACCACAAGGAGACGTTATACCGTATGGGGCACTGGGACAAGCACAAGGAGACGTTATACCGTATGGGGAACTGGGACAACCACAAGTAGACGTTATACTGTATGGAGCACTGGTGCAGCCACAAGGAGACGTTTTACCGTATGGAGCAGCCCAGCAGCCACAAGGAGACATTATACTGACATTTGGACAACAATGTCTTGTGGCCACCTGCCACCATACAGTAATGTCTTCTTGTTGGTCATGTATGAGGGAGGGATGGACTCATGATGACTCCTTCCCAGCCTGCTGGCTGTTATTTCAATGAGCAGAGCGGTGCAGCTATTTGCAGGCAGGAAGGAGTAGGCCAGAGACAGACATGGCCACAGCAGAATACATACATGGGGTCATCGGTGTCAAAAAGACATTTTACCTTTATTCTTGGCTGCCAAGCGCTGCTTGGTGTCCTCTGATTCTGACGTCAGACGTTGGAGGGGGGGGGGCGGAGACTGAATTATGCGAGCAAGGAGGAGCTGGGGGTAGCACCTGCGGGGAGCAACTGGTATACAATCATGCAGGGCTGCCCCCGAGTCCGGGGACGCATAGAAGCGGTGTTAGAAGCGGTCATGTGCGCTGACCGCTTCTATAAGGTCACAAAATACTGCAGTTATTAAGAAACAGCGATATCGCCATATCGCTGTTTCTTAATACTGCCAAGACCAGTATATAGCCCAACCCTAAGGGGACGGGGCCTTCCGTGCCCTACGGGCCCCCCTGTGCCCTGGGCCCCATAGCAGTGGCGTGGTCTGCCTATATTGGCGGTACGCCACTGGTCAGCAGAGTGATCAAGCAACTGAGCTAGTAAGACTGTTGCAAAAGTGGTGGGAAACTACAAAATCGATCCCCTGAACAGAAACCTAATTGATCCCATTATGGTCTATGGGGTCCGTAGGTTCAGTGACAAACCCATCCTTTCCATTCTTCTGCTCCTATAACGGAGCAGAAGAACGGAAAGGTGAGCGCAGATGTGAACAAGCCCTTAGTTTAGTTAATAATAATAATTATAATTACCTTTTTTAACATTAGACTACGGAAATGATGAGCTGGTATATATTTTACCAGTATGTTCTCGTGAAGAACTCCTTTAGTAGCATTTTGCAGAAGTACTGATTTCTGAATGAGCTTGTTCTGAATTGATTTCCTTTCTTCTGATAACTAAAAGGAAACAGATGTCATCAGCTTAGTTTTAAAACAAAAGATCTCTAGGATTTATTGTTTTACCAATATTTCAGGTAATGCTTATTTATCCTTTTTCAGCTATGAGCCTAAAGGCTCATGCATTCAGCAGAGCACTGTATACAGAGCTAGTAAGGCAGGTGGTATAGAGAAATCAACTATAAAAAATTGTAAGAAATACAGGATTTTCAATCATGAAAACCTTATAGGTTATATATTTATGTAAATTAAAGATAGCAAGCAGGATTTTCTCAAGAGGGTTAATATAAAGTTCATTAGGAAAAAAACAAGTCATACAGGTGTGTTAAGACTTCTAGCAGTACTAAGAGCCCTAGCAATGCTGCACCAAGCAGGAACACTTGCTGATGACTCCAACGGACAGCAACTGTTCAGTCACTGAGAAGTAAACAGTGGCGGTTATTTAAGGGACATGCAGCTAGTTTAGATGTAATATTAAAGGGAACCTGTCATCAACTTTATGCTGACCTCACTGAGGGCAGTATAAAATAGTGACAGAAATGCTGATTTCAGTGGTGTGTCACTCATGAGCTAAAAGTAAGTGGTTGCTGAGAACCAGCATCATAATCATTGCAGCACAGGCCTTGAAAAGAGTCATATCTACTTGAGACGAGTCACGGTTATTCATGAATTCCTGCTCTCCCTGCCCACCTGCTGATGACTGACAGTCTTCTACCTAGTTTTCTCCCTTTCTCTCTAGAAGAGAACTGCCAACCATCAGTAGATGGGCAGGGAGAGGAGGAGATTATAAATAACCATGACTCTTCTCAGGTAGATTTGACTCTTTTCAAGACCTGGGCTGCAAAGATTATGATGCTGGTTCTCAGCAACCACTTACTTTTAGCTCATGAGTGACACACCACTGAAATCAGCATTTCTGTCACTATTTTATGCTGCCCTCAGTGAGGTCAGCATAAAGTTGATGACAGGTTCCCTTTAAGTCGCATAACTGGTGTTGAAACATTTTCGACAGTTGGACAGGATGAGGGCAGAGCAGGGACGTGTTGGGGGCACTGCTGGGGCCGTGACTCTGATCCTGGCAAAAACTGGAAACAGGCGTACACAGGGCCGGGACTAGGGGTAGGCGGGGGAGGTGACCGCCTAGGGCGCCATCTGGAGGGGGGCGCAGCCACAGGGGGGTCCAACGGGTCTGGACGCCCCTAGAACCATTCAGTTTTTTTTTTTTAATTCCTCAGGGCCGCACCGCCGATCGCCACAGGCGGTGCGGCCCTGGATCTAAGTGCAGTCGGCGTGTGGGGGCAGTAGGAGATGAGCGCTTCCATTGTGGAAGCGCTCATCTCTATATTCATCTGTATCGCCGTCCTCAGGACAGCGATACAGATGCCTGTGCTGCGGCGTCTCCCTTCCCTGTTCTTCTGATAGGCTGCAGGCACTAATGGCTGCGGCCTATCAGAGGCCAACTCAGGCAGCGCAATGACGTCATTATCATGGCGCCACCTGAGCTGGGCAGCGCACAGCGCGGGACACAGGCCGGAAGAGGCCTGCACCTCATTGCTGCTGATGGAGGTAAGTATTAGTGTTTTTTTTTTTTTAATAGATGCCATATTATAGGGGGCACCTGCTGGCAATTTCTCACTGGCCCATTTACTGGGGCATTTCTTACTGGCACATTAAGTGTGGGGGGGGTCACCATGGGGGAGAGGAGCACTGTGGGGGCATCTGGGGGCCTTTTTTTGGGCACATTATAGGGGGGTAATATAGGGGAGAGCTGGACTATGGGGCATCTGGTGGCACTATAGGGGCACTATGAGGGAGGGGAGCACTATGAGGGCTCTAAAGAGGCCTTTTTTGTTGGCACATTATGGGGGCACTATGGCATCTGGGGGCAATAAGGGGGCATTTTTATAGGCACATGGGAGACACTATAGGGGGGAGCGACACTATGGGGCATCTGGTGGCATTATTTGGGGGCTGTATGGGGGAGTGGAGCACTATAGGGGCATCATTTGGGGGCACTATGGGGGAATCTGGTGGCTCTAAAGGGGCATTTTTTACAGGCACATTATAGGGGGCACTATGGCTTCTGGCACTAAAGGGGCATTTTTTACTGGCACATTATGCGAGGCATTATGGGGCATCTGGTGGCACTATAGGGGCATTATTTTGGGGCACTACGGGGGAGTGGAGCACTATGGGGGGCATCTGGTAACTCTAAAGGGGCATTTTTTACTGACTGACAAACTAAGCTGCAGAAACCAGTGTCAGACAGCTGCTGCCAAGGCCAATAAGATAATGGGTTGCATCAAAAGGGGCATAGATGCCCGTGATGAGAACTAGTCCTGCCACTTTACAAATCACTAGTCAGACCACACATGGAGTACTGTGTACAGTTCTGGGCTCCTGTGAACAAGGCAGACATAGCAGAGCTGGAGAGGGTTCAGAGGAGGGCAACTAAAGTAATAACTGGAATGGCTGGACTACAGTACCCAGAAAGATTATCAAAATTAGGGTTATTCACTTTAGAAAAAAGACGACTGAGGGGAGATCTAATAACTATGTATAAATATATCAGTGGTCAGTACAGAGATCTCTCCCATGATCTATTTATCCCGAGGACTGTGACTGTGACGAGGGGACATCCTCTGCGTCTGGAGGAAAGAAGGTTTGTACATAAGCATAGAAGAGGATTCTTTACGGTAAGAGCAGTGAGACTATGGAACTCTCTGCCTGAGGAGGTGGTGATGGTAAGTTCACTAAGAGAGTTCAAGAAGGGCCTGGATGTATTTCTGGAGGGTAATAATATTACAGGTTATAGTTACTAGAGATGGGTCGTTGATCCAGGGAGTTATTCTGATTGCCTGACTGGAGTCGGGAAGGAATTTTTCCCCCTAAAGTGAGGAAAATTGGCTTCTACCTCACAGGGGTTTTTTTTTTGCCTTCCCCTGGATCAACTTGTAGGAAAACAGGCTGAACTGGATGGACAGATGTCTTTTTTCGGCCTTACAAACTATGTTACTATGTTACTGGGGGCTATGGGGAACACAATGTCTAGTATGGGCACTATGGGGGCATTACTATTAAGTGTGCTCTGGCAGATAATTATTTCTATTGGTGGGATTTTGGGGAGCACTGTTACTTTGGGGGGCACCCTGGCACAGTATCAATTTAGCACAATTATTTTTGGGGGACATTATCTTTATACTATTAGTGTCCGGACGCAGTTATTTTTTAGGGTCAATCTGTGCCAATAATTGTTGTAGGGGGCACTATCTGTGTGGTAGTTGTATTTTTCAGGGGACAGTTTCTGCAGTATAGTATTAGGGGGCACAGTATTGGGGGTGGCAGGATGAGGTGTTCAGAAGATGTGAAGATGATGGAAATGTGGGAAACTAATGTCTGTTTGTATCTCTGCAGATACGAGAGATGGCTGATCTTCATGGCGGTCTGGTCCGAATGGAGAAGATGAGGAAAGAGAATGTCTACAACAAAGGTGACATCACTGGATGTAAGAGGTATGGGGCGCTATGTAAGAGGAGAAGGAGGATTCAGAGCTGGGTGAGGATATTGTATAATGTGGGGCAGGCAGTGCAGCCAGGACACGTCCTCCCCTCTCTGTATGATGTGTACAGGCGGGACTCAACAATATCATTTCAGCTGTACAGTGTTTGCTGGGAGTGGCCTATTATATTTAGGAGGGGCTTATAATAACGGGCGGGGCCAATTTGGGGGGCGCCATTTGACTACTTTGCCTAGGGCACCAAACTGCCTAGTCCCGGCACTGCGCGTACATGTTGGCTAAAAACAACTTCACTTTTATTGCCAGGTGCCCGGCTGCCAGATGTTTAACTAAATTTATACCGAGGTGGTCACCTTATAATAAATTGGTCCAGCAAGGGGAAACAAAGACCGTTGTGAAAACCTCAGTCTTTGCAAAAGTGCCCCAGTGTGTCCCTCACCCGTCTCCCAGGAAGAGGGGGCAAGCTGTATCTCTACATATAGCCATCATTGTTCTGCAGACTGACTGAGAGATACTGATGGTTCTGCACATATTCAACAAATCAGTAAAGTGCAATATATACATCCAGATGAAAAGATCAAAACAAAAAACAATATACAGAAAATCAACATTTCACAGTTACTTACGGGCAAAGATGCCACAAGCAAAAGCGAAAATAAGGTATCCCTACAAGGCATACAATATAGGCAGTGTAATATAACAATATGCAAGAAATCAGTATTAAAAACAAAAAAGACAAAACAGGACAGGGAAGACAGGGGGGTGAACATACCTATTGATGCAAAACTGAATACTCATCCCACGGCTCCCATGCGATCTAAGCAATATACCCTATATGACATAAATATCCCATATAGAAATACCTATTTAATGCCAATATTCCTGGTAATCTAAGGCAGTGAAGTGGTTATTGTCAAAATCCCATGTGGTCTAGGGAAATTAAGGGGTTAGTTTCAGTATACCTAGTGGTCTACAACAGTTAGTGTATTAAAGGGGTTATCCTCAGGCTAGGTCATCAATATCAGATCGATGGGGGTCCGACACCCGATACCCCCGCAGATCAGCTGTTTGAAGAGGAGTCATGCCGTGCCAGTGCTGCATCCTCTTCATTGTTTACCTGCTCGCCGTAACATCAGTAGCGGTGGGCAGGTGTAATTACACCCAAGCCGCCCCATTCATTTCAATGGGCAGCTCATTCCTACACACTTGTATAGAAGCGATCCGTCCCATTGAAATGAATGGGGTGGTTAGGTGTAATTACACCTGCTCACCGCTACTGATGTTACGGTGAGCAGGTAAACAATGAAGAGGAGGCAGCGTTGGTATGGTGCGCGCCTCCTCTTCAAACAGCTGATCGGCAGGGGTGCTGGGTGTCGGACCCCTGCCGATCTGATATTGAGGACCTATCCTAAGGATAGGTAATCAATAAATATATTTTGGATAACCCCTTTAATTCCTGTACCCTTGGTACTCTCAGACAGTAAAACTGTTAATGTTAGTATATCTGGTGGTCCAGAGCAATGAAGGGGTTAGTTCCATTATGCCTGGAGATCTAGCCCTTCCCTATCTTTATAATGAAAAGGACACTTTTAGGCACTGTGGCTCCTTTACTGAATTCTCCTGCACTGCAGCACTTCAGGCCACAGCCAAATATATTTATTTATTTTATTTATATTACTTACTTATATATAGTGCTGACATATTCCTCAATACTTTACAGACATTATCGTCACTAGCTGTCCCCAGTGGAGTTCATAATCTAAATTCAATTTAATCCTAGCAATATGCCATAACACTTTTTAGAAGTTTTTCATTCTGGAAATAAGTTGCCTGAGATGATTCATCTATGACATATTAAACTTTACTCATTGGATGTCCCATTTAGGCCTTGTTCACACATCAGTTATTTGATCAGTTATTTCCATCAGTTATTGTGACCCAAAACCAGGAGTTGAGGCTACACAGAGATAAGGTATAATGAACAGATCTGCAACTGTTCTGTGTTTTTGACCCGCACCTGGTTTTGGCTCACAATAACTGATGGAAATAACTGATCAAATAACTGATGTGTGAACAAGGCCTTAGAGGAATAATCTAGATAACAAACCTTAATGCGCCACATGGCAGGCAATCAGTTTAGCATAAAGTATTTCTTTAAGAAATATTTTGTTTTAATAGAAATGGGTAAATGCTTCTCAAAACATGTAGGGAAATTAAATTGTGGTCGAATACCTCAGCATGCAAGGCTCTCATGTAGCCAGGTAGATTCTGGCGACTTCTTTGGCTCCGAATTTTAGAAAGTGAACATTTTTGCATAATTTCACTGTTGCTTCTGGACCCCACTCTAACAATGTTGCAATTCAAATACTGGAGAATTCCTTTAAATGTAAAAAAAGACAGCTTAAAATTTGTTCTGTAATATTATTATTATTATTATTAATAAAGCAACTAACCAGTCAAGAGCTGAAAATGGTATGATGCAAGGTATCACCTAACAGGGATGATTACCGGCTATTTACTGTATTTTGCTTAGGATATGCGGCTTGGTTGACTAGGTCAGAGCTGTGATATGTAATTACAAATAATAAGATTCTAGGTGGGTCTAGACTCTAATGTATAACTGAGTTCATACATCAGTTATTTGGTCAGTTATTGTGTGCCAAAACCAGTTGTGGGTCAAAAACATAGAACAGGAGGACATTTTTCCATTATCTCTTAAGGCTTCACTACTGGTTTTGACTCACAATAACTTATGGAACTAACTGACCAAGTAACTGAAGTGTGTCTATCACCATTTAGCTTTCAGTTCTCCTGATCCGTGAAAAGAACAGGAAAAAAAACAGAATCAATGGATCCAGTATTTTGAGCATCAGTTATGATCAGTTTGCATTACTTTTTGTCAGTTCTGTCTGAAGTCTGTTATTTTTGATGGGAGAAGTCCTGTAGGCAGACATGGCCTAAGCGCAGCTCAGCCTCATTGAAGTGAATGGGGTTGAGCTGCAATACTAAGAACAGCCGCTGTACAATGTATGGTGCTGTGCTTGCTGAGCACAGAGAAGGCAACGGCACCCACAGGAGCGCCAGTGACTTCTCAAACACCTGATTGATGGGGGTCCCGAGAGTTGGACCCCCACCAATCAGATACTGATGACCTATCTAGAGGATCGTTCATCAGTATTAAAGTCTTGGAAAACCCCTTTAATGTGGGCCATTCACTCGGATGCCTGTAAACCTTGTGAAGGCCAAAGTATTGGAATCTTTGGGTCACTGGAGGACATCCCCTCTATGTTGTGCCATAAATACTTGTGTTATACCTGTTATACCTTTTCCTACAGGGTAAAGGATGTTCTAAACGAAGATTGTGTGTTTGTGCAGCACAGGAATTTTTTAATGGAAAGCTTGTTCATTTAATGCAAACAATTTACCTTCAAGAAACTGATCCAGGGCATGGTTTGTGTAACACACAACAAGGATTGGACTATTCCCCTGCTTCCAAAGGCCAGAGTTACTAAGGAGAGCATACATAATTTTCAGCCCCACATGGGTTTTACCTGAAAAGGGAATTGAAATTTAAAGACTAGAGGCATTACTAGCAAATAAACAAATGAAACACAATCTAATTTTTATATGGCTAGGTTTATTCTGCAGAAATTTCAGTGACTAAAAATCTGTTCCTTACATATGTCAGTGGATTTGTTTCTGCAGCATGTGCATGGATTTTTATAAAATTCATCTGCTGCAAGTGAACTTTATCATAAATGTTTAAATTTAGTAAAGCAAAAGTACATTTGTTACAGTTTATTATATTTGAAATAATTTTATCACATTGCATTTCTACATACACTGGCTGCCTATTGCACAGTATGGGTGCACTATTATGATATAATGTGCCTGTCTGCATGAACTCTTGTGCTGTATCCACTAGTTCCATTCTTGGTGAAATTTGTCTGCCTGTGTTGGTTTCTGATTTGTTTTTTTGGGCAAAGATCACAGTAAACTATTTTGAAAAGCATAAAAAATTGGGTGAAAATGAAAGTGCTCTGGAAATGGTTGGTATCCACAGGTTAGTTTTAGTGGAGCTTTTATCTAACAAGTGAACAATTTTGGCTAGTTATACATGAGTGCAATCAATTAGGGTAAGGCTACACAGAGTAGCACTGGAGAGGCCATGAATGTATCCTGGGGCAGTTGTCAAGTGACTGCAGTTTTGAAAACAGTTTGAAAGCTGTTCAGGAATTGTCTTAGCGTGATTTTCGTCTGTGTCTGTCTCAGTAGCACAATGCCTCTCCATGTCGCCTTGCCCTTACATTTATAATGTTCAGTTGCTCTAAACGTAAAACACAAGAGATTTTAATAGTAACAAATTTGCTTAAATAGCAAAGGAAGTTGGTAGTTTTTTGCTTTTCAATTTGTTTGCATCTACCAAGCTCTCTAAACTGGTGATGTACTAAATTAAACTGAATGAGTGAGATTTACTAATCAAAATGCAGAATTCTGGCATAATTTGTGCCATAAAAATTTTTGCTAAAATAATAATAATAATAACAACGTTTTACTCCATCAATCTGCACTCAATACCCCATAATGAGAACATTGTGTGGAGGCACAGATCTGGAGAAAAATAAAAAAAAATTCTGCTGCACTGAAAGTTCCCAAGAGCACAGTGGCCTCTTTAATGGAAGAAGTTTGGACAACCAGGACTCTTCCTAAAGCTGGCTTCCCCACCGAACTACTGTAATCGGGGAGAAGGGCCTTGGCAAGAGAGGTGACCAAGCTCCAAAAATCCTGTGTGCTGCTGGCAGAAACTTTCAAATGGTCAACCATCACTGCAGCACTCCACCAATCTGGGCTTTATTACAGAGTGGCTAGAAAGAAAAAAAGAGTTAGGCCTCATTCACACGACCGTATATATTCCGTGATCCGTATAAAAACGGAACGGAAGACATACGGAAATTGTTCCGTAGTGTTCCACAATTTTGCGGACCCATTGACTTTAATGGGGCTACGGACGTGATTTTGCCGCCAAGTATAGGACATGTTTTATTTTTTTTGCTGGGGAACCTCCGTGAGATACGGGATGCGGAATGCACACTGTGTGCATTCCACATTTTTTTTCTCCTATGGAAAAATGAATGGGTCCGTATGGTTCTGCATCTTATCCGCAAAAATGCGGATAAAATGCGGAAATGTACATATGGTTGTGTGAATGAGGCCTTAGGGCTCATTCAGCCGGCCGTATGATGTCCCCAAAAATACGGATCCGTTTTTTTGCAGACAGTTCAACATGTCCGCAAAAAACGGATAGCATTACGTTTTTTTTGCGGACCCATAGACTTCAATGGGGTTATGTCCTGATTTTCACTGACAAGTATAGGACATGTTTCATTTGTTTTGCGGAGCCATGGAATGGAAAAAAAGGGCCCATAGAAGTGAATGGGTCAGTATGTAATCAGCAAAAAAACGGATCCGTATTTTTGCGGACAACATATGGCTGTCTGAATGAGCCCTAAAAGACATATTAACGTTTGCAAAAAAACACCAAAAGGACCCTTAGATAGTGAGAAATAAGATTCTCTAGTCTAATGAAACAGGATTTTTGCATCAACTCTAAGGGCTCATGCACACGAACGTATTTTCTTTCCGTGTACGTTCCGTTTTTTTTGAGGACCATAGGTGGAACCATTAATTTCAATGGGTCCGCAAAAAAAAACGAAAGGTACTCCGCGTGCATTTGGTTTCCGTATGTCCGTATTTCCAGACTACGGACAAGGATAGTACTGTTCAATTAGGGGCCAGCTGTTCCGTTCCGCAAAATACGGAATGCACACGGATGTCGTCCGTATTTTCTGCAGATCCGTTTTTTGCGGATCTGTTTTTTCATGCGGTCGTGTGCATGTAGCCTAAGCATCTTCTCTGGAGGAAACCAGGCACTGCTCATCATCTCCTTAAGACCATCCCTCTGTGAAGCCTGGTGGTAGCAGCATAATACTGTGGGGTGATTTTCAGTGGCTGGGACAGGGAGACTGGACTGGTTTGAGGGAAAGCTGAATGGAGCAAAGTACAAAGATATTCTTAATGAAAACCTGATCCAGACTATTCTGGAACTTTGACTGGGCTGAAGATTTACCTTCCTTATGTCAATGCAATATTTTAGTTTTTCCTTTTCAATCAATTAGCAAAGATTTCTAACATTCTGTTTTCACTTTATCATTAAGGTGATTTGATTGCAGAATGATGGGGAAAACTTAGAATTTCTTTTTCATTTTAACACAGGGCCGCAACATAACAAAATGTGAAAAAGTGAAAAGGGTCTGAAGACTTTGTGAATGTACTGTACATACTTTGCAACCCATTTTTTTAGACAAGTTCAAAAGTATTTTAAACACTTTCAGACACTTTCTGTGACTTCTCCAATAAGAGGTTGTGGCTTAGAAAAAAGGTGCATTGTTTAAATTTAGCACATTTCTTGGAATACATTATGCCAACAAATAGGTGGGGTAAATTTAGGCTAGACAGTCTGTGCACTAGATTTATTATCCCTTACCAGCCACCTAGTACTGTCTGTCTAAATTTACGCTGTCTTATTATTATACAGTATTAGTAAATGTGGGACATAGCCACTTCATACTACAGTGTCATACGCTACAGATTCTATACACTAATTACATTATCTGCAGGCATCTAATATACTTGAACTATCTTCATGAAAAAAGTTAAAGGCTATGTACATCTTTGGAGGCTATTTATTTTATTAGGGCATCGTACTCATTTAAGCTAAAAATAATTGTTTTACCTGTTCCTGGGGGTCCTTGAATAATAGAAAGCTCACTTGTCAGAGCCATTTGAAATGCCTTGAATTGAGACTGGTCAAGCTGCAGTTCCTCTTTGGTTGGCCAAGTACTAGAGTCAAGTACATTAAATTGCTTTTCCAAATTCATGCTTGACAAAGGGGTACTTAGAAGGTGGAAAGGGATGCCTGATTTATGATGTTGTAGTGTTGACTTGTCAGATTTAATTAACTTCTCTAATGTGTAACTTGCAGGATTCTGAGAGATATATAAAGGTGGGGATATTGCTGTGTTACAATGAACAATGTAATTCTGGAATGGTATTTCACTTGCCACCATTTCCTTCAAACCTTCCAATACATGACGATATGCTTCAAAATAGGCTGTGGCTTCAATCATGAGAAAATTATCATCTACTGCATACTGTACCAGCTGCTGTCGACTCTCTTCTGTAAAAATAAGGGATATGATGCCTTTTTGGAGATCAGAAACATTTCTGTCTGCCACAGTGGCAAAAAGCATATTTCTGAAGTTGTCTTTGGAAAGGCAAACAAGAGATCCATAGAGAAGGCGTCTTGAAATCTCCCAGCGAACATGTTTCAAATTTTTGGTACTGAATTGGACCTCATGAACTATTCCAGCACGGGTACATACTGGAGATAAGATCTTCGTATCAAAATAAATGCGGATATCATCAATATTTGCTTTGCTGAGATCCTTTCTCTCCAGTTTAACTAGCACAGAAATACCATCTCTTAGAGGACGAATAAAATCTTCTCTCATTAGGCGGAAATGTGTATCTAGATAAGCCTGTGCATCAGTATAGGATCCATCAATAATATTTGGTCGCATAGAAGGCTTTTGAGAACTACTGATATCTTCATATGTTGGATAAATTGATAGATGTGTAAAGTCACTTTCTATGCTCTGCTTGTTTCCTATAATGTAAATGTAATTGTCTGATCTCAAAGTTCCTTCTCCTTTTTTTTCTTCTAAGTGTTGAAGGAACTTATCAAGATCTATAATTTTTTTTTTATTTTCTGCAGGCACAATATTCCCCATTATTTTCCATGTCATGAAAAGCATTTTGTATAAGCTTATTAATTATGGTTACTTCCATGAAGGAACTGGATGGTAAAATACTTGCCAGTTCTGTGGCTACAGTAATAACATGTTCAAAAAATAAAGATTGTCTATGTTGCTCTCTTATAGTTTTAGAACTATTCAAAATGTGAAGCGGAATAACTTGCTTTAGGAAACTAGATGCTTGGACTTGACTTAGGATATGTATTAAATTTTGCTGATTTGTTGCACTTGTGATAACTGTATTTAAGATATTCAGGAAACCTTCAACGATCTGAAAATCTATGGTACTTTCACTGAGAAATTCCTTTAGACCACTTCCAGGAGCTGCCAGTTTTATTATGATTTCGGATGGCCCTAATGTGGATAGTTTGGAAATTGTACGTAAATCAATTTTTTTGTCCTTGCTATTTCTTTGGCTTGTGGGCATGCCATGCATTTCTCTTCTATCATCTTTTTTTTTGGACTCCATAGAAAGATTTTGCACACTCTTTGCTCTCTTAGGATATCCAGTTCTATTTTGCTGGAGCAAACTAAATGTATCCAGTACTAGAAAGAAAGGTGATGAAATTATGAAAATCTCTTTAAATTTTTAATTGACAACTAAAATAATCAACATGAGACAGCACACCAAAATTGCAGTGCAGAGTAGTTAATTTATTACTGAAGCTGAGCAGTGCATCATAGACAGTAGTATGTACAACATTTTGGGCCTTAGTAACCCTAAAGCAATGCTGGGTGCATGTGTGCACCTCAGCATGACTAATTATAAGCTGCATTCGCCTTGTCAATATCTATTGAGCAAGAAATCACCCTAAATAAAACTTACTCAATGTTGCACATAGTACTCATAAAAAAATAATTCAAGTTAGAGATGAGCAAATCTTTTGAGATTCGGTTCGTTTTAGGTTCACCAAATTTTTCAAAAAGTTTAGTTTGGGCCTGAATCGATTTTACCTGAGCCAAAGTTGTATCAATAGGAAATTATGTTATCTCACCTTTTTATACATTTTTGCTACCCCCCCCCAAGATCTTGAATGCAATGACATCAGTGACACCGATATACTTTACATAAATTGGTAAACACATGTTTGACAGCGTTAAAAAAACGTGTTTAGAAACACACCACCAGATGTATTATTCAAAAATTGTCCCTCATTGGGGGCAGATGGAAAAAAAACAGTGGCTTGTTGGAGGACCAAGCCTCCAAACATTATGCCTTAATGCGTGCAGAATGCGTGCACAAGTGTTAATTGTCAGAAGAAAAAGTGGCTAGTTCTGAACAAGCGTAGAAACATTCTTCATTTTTAACCACCTGTTTTGCCTTAGCTCAGCTCAGACTGTGGGAAAAGTACTTAAAGGGAATCTGTTGGCTCTGAAACACCCTCCAAACTAGAGTAAGCGGTGTATAGTGTAAGCGACGTCAAGTCCGGTTATGTAATTATGTAGTTATGTAATTTTTATCATCATACTTACTTCCATTCTGATGTTGTGCTCCCCAAAAACCTGCAGTAAAATGCACTGAGAGGACTCTGGTGCTCACTCACATAATGGAGAGGACTCAAAGAAGAGTCCTCTCAATGTATTTTACTGCCGGTTTGTGGGAGCACAGCGTCGGAATGGAAGTGAGTATGAAGATAAAACTTACATAATCGGATTCAGCATCACTTACACTATACATCTCTTACTCTAGTTCAGGGGGTGTTTCGGAGCTGACAGGTTCCCTTTAACTCAGCTAGGCAAAAGTGGAAGGGGTGGGGGACTGCTTTCTCCTGAATGGTAGCAGCTAGAAACATGGGACTGGTCTTGTTTGAAAGCTGGCATTCCAAATACCAAAATGACATTAACCCAAGATAAACAGGACATATCACTGTTAGAAATCGTGTTGGGCATAATCGTGGGTAAAATCTGCTTTTACTTTCAGCTATATTCCTGCATCCTGATTTCTAACAATGATATCTTCCCATGTACTGAAGATAATGCTTGGAATGCCAGCTTTCAAACAAGTTGTTTTTACCACACAGTGAACACAGTAAATAAATTCTGCAAAATAATGTTAAAATTGCTGTTTTTAATAATAAAAGTTATTTACTTCACTATATATATATATACACCCCAAAATGGTTCCTAAAAAAACCTACAACTAATCCTGCAAAATAAAAAAAATATTTAGAAGAAAAAAATTATGTTAAGTTATGACTGCTGGAACACAAAGGGGGGGAATATTATTGGCCGTTAAGGCTAAAATTAATTATGTCAATAAGGGGTTAAAAATGCAGTTGTGTCCCCTGAGCGCAAACAAGATTTACTGCAGACAAATATTAAAAATCAACAATAAAAAAATGACATCTGTGTCTGTGACTGTCTTTCTGTTCAAATGAGAGGAAAAAAAAAGAAATTTTCTTGCAGGCGACAGCTTTTGAGGTCCTGCTGCAGCTGTATTGTAAGGCATTAACTACTGCTAGGAGGCACTGCCCGTTTCTGTGCCAGCAACACCCAGCCTCAGCTACTCACTCCCTGAAAGCTTTCCCTGCTTCAATTTCCTATTCTACGCAATTATTCTTTATAGTCTTTCAGTTCATTGTCCCTGACACTAAAATAGAAGCTTGATTGTAACTGTATAAGATCATTTTCTTCCAGAGACTGCTACACCCAACCACCCTCATTCATAGCCCAACACAGAATGATATTCTGCTTATTCTGCTAGGGCACCTCCCTGCTTGCTGCCCCAGTGATTGACTCATTCAGGCTGTCTGTTAGCCTGTGAGCCTTCCTAGTTGTTTTCCTACCCAAGTGCAGTAAAATGCACATACAGGATTCATCCGAAGTGAACTTGACAAGCTTCGGGTTTGCTTTGCGGAGTAATTTTTGTGAAATTTGTTACAAACCTGGTTCGTTACAAACTGGTTCACTCATTCTTAATTCAATTGCAAAACTGTACAAATAGCAGACATTCTAAAATAACTGATTTTACCCCATTTCTGCTAGCATTTTCCCTACATTTACATTAGTCTTAAATCTACCTTGAAAATTCACACCAATAATACTAAGCATTGCTCTTGTATTCCAATTTCAATGTGATTATAAATTATTTAATATGGCATTCACAATTTTTTTCCCCATAAAGTTAGTAAAAAGTTTTTCTACATGCACATTACATACCTCCCATATTGGTTCCAAAAGATGGAGCCATGTTTTGGCTACCATATCTCTGAGGACTTTTGTGACGATTTGATAGCCTACCAGGAGTACCATATTGCTGCTGCTGATGGCTTACATGACTTGCTGCTGGGGCCTGTGAATGAGCTTTTCTCCTAGCACCAGTTGTGTCATTTTGCATTGTTCTTTCATTGTAAGCTCCTTGAGCTATACCTGGAAGATACAATATTTTAAAATGTGCTACAATGTCTTAAAGATAAAAAGAACAATAAATATACACTTTATTCATTTTTTCCAGGTACTTGTGGATATTGTTATGTTGGTTCAAGGTTTACAACTACCTTGTTTCCCCGAAAACAAGACAGGGTCTTATTATTTTTTTTCCAAAAAAAGCCTTAGGGCTTATTATCAGGGTAGGTCTTATTTTGGCTCAAATATGTCCAGGTTTAGTTCTGAACCCAGACAACACTGATGGGACCACAAAACAATCTGGATCACACAAAGACCGCATCCGTATTTTGCCGGTCCGCAGTTTGTGGACTGTACAGTCACATAAATTTAGCCTTACAGTGTTTGAGCCAGGGATGATGGCCAGAGTAAAAAGAAGACATACCAGTCAAATTGTTTGCCTGTAGGTTATAGGAGTCTGGGCTGGGACAGTGGGTCAGGTAGCTTGCAGTAGGTCACAAATCAGTCACTTCTTAATCCTCCTCTTCTGACTCGGTACTGCACACTGCCAGAGAGGAGCCTGGCAACAGGGGGCGGAGCTAGCTGCAGGCATCACATGCCGGCAGCACACTGGTCTTAGTTGCACACACTCTGCAGAGGCTGTGCACAGCCTGTGCGCTTGAGCAGTCACATCCTCGAAGGGTGGGATAGGCGGGGGGGGCCTTTGCAGTCTCAGCACAGGGGCACAGCTCAGGACAGTTGCCGCCCCGCTCATCAGAGCAGTGGACGGACTGTAGACACACAAATACGTTGTAGTGCTGGCAGCCTGTCAAGATATCGGCGCTACACATTTGCCGCCCCCCCCTTCCCCTAGATGGCGCCAATACAATAACTTTCTGGGCTGTGGACACCCCCCCCTCCTGCGCCGGGCCCGGACCGTAACCTGATTCTCAGTGATCGTGATGTCACATCACATACAATAGACTCCTTAATGTAGATATTATATTTTAAGCCTACTCCAAAAACAAGGCAAAATAGCAGTAGGGCTTATTTTGGGGATAGGTCTTATTTTCGGGGAAACACAGTATTTCATATTGTAATTGGACTGCAGCTGGAGCTACAAAGATTTTGTGAAGCCCAGTTCTAAAATTATATTACCTACTACATAGATTTCTGAGACTTTAAAAGGACACCGTGATTTTTAATATTGTCTATCCATAGCAATTTTCGTAGTGGCCATCCAGGATGATGATTGATAAAAAACAGATTATATAGCATCTTGTCAGACCATGCTCAGTACTAAAGGGTTAATGAAAATGCCTTATACATGATAACGAGGACACTTCTATACAGACGTGATTATGTTGCTGCCAATCTTTAGATATAGACTTTATTGACCTTGCTACACAGCAGACACTGTCATGCTATGAAAGGAGAATGTATTATCAGGCTTGATTCACACTTACTCTAACATTTTTGATGATTTTCCCAGCATATTGTAGTTGAAAATGCAGTTCACATGTGAAAGTCTATAACAAAGTAGTGAAAACTTTACATAAACAGTGTTTTAGCTTTTGGGTTTTTTAAAGGGGTTCTCTGAGAATTAAGAAAATGTAAATTCTTAAATATTATTTTATTATAAATATATTACCAAATATATTTCATTAGTTATAATGGCTTCTTTTGTCTAGGGAGCAATCATTAGGATACATAAAATGGCCGCTGTCCTATTAGTACACAAAAAAACAAAACAAAACACTGAGCTAAAGATCTGCCTAATCCACATTTCCTCTTTGTCAGGGATTATGATCCTGAATACAGATGATAAAATCTTCATCTCTGAATCTGAATCTCTGTAGGAATGGAATTCATGAGGAGACATGAAGTACAGAGAGGACGGACAGGGCAGACTGTGGTAATGGAGACTGCAGACAAGAGCTGCTGTTCATCAGCCACATCCACACCTCTCTGTACTTCATGTCTCCTCATGAACTCCATCCCCCAGAGAGTCGCTGAAGATCATATTAAACTGTATTCATTATCATAACCCCTCACAAGCAGCACACAGAGGAGGATGAGGTGGCTCTTCATCTCAGTGTTTGTGAACTTGTCCTCCTGTGTGGAAAGGTTTTATGTGTATTATTAGGACGGTGGCCATTTTATTTTTGCTAATGATTGCTCCCCAGACAAAACGAGCCATTATAACTAATGAAAGGTATTTTGGATCATTATTATAATAAAGTAACATTAAGTATTTTTATTTTCTGAATTCCCGGCGAACCCCTTTAGGGTCAGTGGCTGTTTCTTTAAAATGCAGCAAGCTTTAAGTTTGGAGTATTTTTTTTTTGGAAGTATACAACATAGAGAAACTGACTCATGACTTACCAATTTCAGATTGGTGGGGTTCTGACCAATTTGTTGATCCCTACTGATTTATAGAATTAAGTGTAAACGGTGCTGAACTGTCCTATACAGTACCTGTACTGTACTGCATTCTGCCTTTGCCAGGATGAACTGTTCCTTTGGACACCATGTACACCAAAATACGGCATAGCTCCTATCCTCTGTATATAATATGATTTACTGGCTTCCAGCAATATTTCTGATTTAGGGATTAGGTTTTTCTTAATTCCTGATTATGTAACCTCTGGTCAGACTGACCTCTGACCTGGTGAAAACCTTCAGCACCACTACAAACCATGCAATAGCTCCACAACATTGGAAGTCTACACTCCTTATTTGTGTTTAAGGTAAAAAAACAGAGGATTCCTGCACCCCAGTGAAGCTGACATCAGAATGATTATAGTGTAGGGAATTCCCATTCTGATATGTGTCTTTAACAACATGTGTGTACCTCCTACTTTGAGTATTGGGCTTCAAAAACAATTATTGCTGCATATACTTGTGATCTCAAGTTAAGTTTTCAACTTACAATGGTTATCCTGAAACAAACTAATATTGGAATTTTACAGATTTTAGAGATCTGCATATAGAGGTGAACAAATGAGCTTGTATACAGAACCTATGGGATCTGTACAACGATGTGTTCTGAGACACAATGGGTAGAGCCAGCACTATAGAATTAAGAGCCAGATTGAAAATGTGTAAGAAGTTATACCCACCATAACGTTTACATACAAATCATATATTCTGCCTACACCTCATTTACAGTATAGATACTATATATATATAAACTACCCTTTCCAGTACCTGTAGTATTATATGTCGTCAGTCTCACCCTTACACCACTTCTGCTCTCAGATTGTGCTCTTTCTCTTCGATTTCTATGCATTTCATTTTGAAGGTCTGTAATACCAGAACAGCCTCCAACTGGACCAACTAATCTGATTGGATCATCTAAATAAATGCGGAATAGAAACAAGCAGTGTTATAGTCATTTTTCACTTTCACTAGAGGTGAAGTCATTGTAAACCTATACAATATTGCTAATAAATATAAATACAGTTTACTCCAAAATATAGTACACAATCAGTTGAGTTCTTGGACTTATACATCACAGTAAAGGAGGACCATTTTTTATGCAATACATATCAAAAACGGACAGCTAGGAACAGTTACGTCTTGTACTCCAGCTGTCACCTCCAGGTGGCTGATCAATGTTCCATTTAGTCAACTACGGCGCATAAAGCGCAACTGTACCTCAAATGACAGTTTCAAATTGGAGGCCTTAAAAATGGTTCAAGATTTCAAAGATAAGAAGTATCCAGATTCGGTAATAAATAGATCATTGACTAAAGCAAGAGCCTTAAATAAAGAAGAGTTTTTCCATATAGATCGAGAGAATAAACAGAAAATGGAAGAATCCATTAGGATTATACTTCCTTTTAGCCAGCACTACAAAAAGATCGAAAAAATTCTAACAACTCACTGGCACCATCTCCTTAGTGACAAAATAATAGGCTCATTATTGCCAGCAAAACCCAATGTTATCTATACGAGGGCACCAACTCTCACACTACAAGTAGCCCCAACCACAAAACACAAACCTCACCTAAATACAATCACAAGATGGGCAAATATTAAAGGCTTTTTCAGATGCGGCAAATGCAGCAACTGCAAATGCACAAATGGCCCCAAAAAAACAGAGTGGATTCATGCCACAAAAAGCGACTTTAAATGGCAGATTAAAGAGTTCCTAACATGTAGTTCTACCGGCGTAATCTACATTTTACAATGTCCATGTGCCAAACAATACGTAGGTAGAACGAAAAGGACTCTTAAACAACGCATTTCAGAACATCTAATGAACATCAAAAATGGTACAGACAAATATCCAGTCTCAAGACACTATAGAGAATTCCACAATAAAGACCCAAGTTTGGTAAAGTTCATGGCCATCGAAAAAGTCAGGCCCCATTGGAGAGGGGGTGACTATATAGCAAAGATGTCGCGAACAGAATCAAAAAAGAACTTTGAGTTTAAAACCACGGCCCCAATGGGCTCAACGCTGGGATGGAATTATTTGGTTTCTTATAAGTGGGGTGCCCAGGCCTGACAGGACATCGCGGTCCGGCTGTTCTTTTTTCCAGCACCGCGATCTCTCCATAGTTCTAGGCTCCCCACTCAGTTCATCATTCAGACTTCTACTACCTAGTCATCTTAATTGCTGATAGAATCTTATATGTATGGCTCTTTTTAACTTTTGCACCTTTTTCTATGTCACAACACATGGGAGAGAGGAATTGGTAAAAAAAAAAAATAATTTTTTTTTAATTTTAAAAGATAAAAAAACGCACCAAAAACGCATATGAACAATTATGACCCTAATTCAATGGAAAAGAGCATACATTCATTTTCAGCACTATTATCACTTAGCCGATGATGTAAATTCTCATGAACATAGATATTTTCAAAAACAGTTTATACATTTGATTCTTTACAACTCACATATTGTCTTATAAGAGTAAAAAAACAAAACAAAAACATAACAAATGCATAAGGCCAATTGGGATTTAATTTAATGTTGATGCCAGTACATTCATCATGTGACTTTAACCATTTTAGTTTATTTTATATTATTATATTGCGGTGTTTGATGCAAATTAGAGGGCACAAAGTTTGATTACAGAGATACGGAATATTCCAGACCAGACTTTACTCCTCACTAGAGTCCAGTCCAGATTTGACATACAATGATGCAGTGTATATAAAGGCAACATGGCAGCTTTCCTTCATAGCCACTGAGGAAGGAGGTAGATCCTCCGAAACGCGTATGGCAGTTGAAGTATATTGATGGTCCAGACCTATATACAATATATACTTCTTTTTGATTCGCTTGGAGGAAAGACGAAAAGTCTGTCTGTATATAAAGTTTGTCTTTTATATACCAGTGAAACACCTGGAGCCGTGCAGGACCTGCCACTCACAAGAGAGTCAGCTTACTAGACCACGTGAGTGGACTACCGCAATATCTATTTGCTATTGCAGGACCGCACACTCCACACAGGACGCACAGGTCCAAAAAAAGACTTTCTTCACTGCTGCAGCAGATCATCACCATCAGCTGTATCTGCTGGACTTTTGCAAAGGTTTAAGAGGGGTAAGAGCCCATCTGGGCATTATACAATACATTTATACCTCCTACTGAGATGAAATCGGGACTTGTCTAATCATATTCATCTGAACTGGATGAGACAGTAGTAACATAGCATTCACAGCTGTGCGATTATTCATCGTCTCAACCCGCACACACGTGCATGTGGAAGCCTGGAACTATTGTGTTTAGTACCTGTGGATAAAACACACAGGAATAGGTGTCTATGCAAATAGGCAACATAAAAAACAGACACTGCATCTAATTCCACCACCAGAAATACAAGTTGACAATTAGGCACAGCAATACCTGTTCCTCAGATGATTATTAACTGGACATTGATCTCTTGATTTGGTTTACAGATTCCATCAGTGGTCATTCTACCAGTCCCCACACATTGGGGTGGAACTTGTGATATTTCTATATTATTGCATCATTTTTATATTTTAATTTTTTTATCTGCATTTATATTGTACTTTATGTATGTGTTTTTGATTATACCCTAGGTATTAGCCATTTGTTTTATTAATAAATTCGCATCATTATCTACACATACCCAGAGTATAGAGTGCATGCCTCTACATTTTATTTAGATTTATTTTCAATAGTTTCAAAGTGTGCCCTCCTTTTTCATGTTTTCCTTTTTCGTGTTTTCCTTTTCCTTTTTCGTGTTTTCCCTATACAATATTGCATCTATGACATGAAAATAACTTTTATATAGAGCAAGAAATAAGTAACGTGAAACAGTTTTAGGCTACATGCACACGACCGTATGTGTTTTGCGGTCCGCAAATTGCGGATCCGCAAAAAAAAACAGATGACATCCGTATGGCATCCGTGTTTCCGTTTTTTTTGCGGATCCATTGTAACAATGCCTATCCTTGTCCGCAAAACGGACAAGAATAGGACATGTTCTATTTTTTTGCGGGGCTACGGAACGGACATACTGATGCGGATAGCACATGGTGTGCTGTCCGCATTTTTTGCTGATCCATTGAAATGAATGGGTCCGCATCCTATCCGCAAAAAAAACGGAACGGACACGGAAACAAAATACGTTCGTGTGCATGAGGCCTTATACACATGTTTTTTTCTAGCCAATTTAGCTTTAGGTTACATATAGGTTTTTGAAGTGTTTTTCATTTTTTTTTGCTGTATTTTTTAAATTTCTTTTTCACTAAAAACACCAGTTCCAGAAATTGCATGGCTGTCTATGGGAACATAAATGCAGATCAAACAGGAAGTTGTTGTGGTGCTGTTTTTATGGCCATGAAGTGTGGTTATATGGTCAATGACTTTTTTTTCAAATTGCAGCAGGCTCTGGGTCTGGCATTTTTCCTTCATTGTCTGGCCTTTCTGTCCCATACACCACATTTTTTTAGGGAGCTAAAAAAAACTTGTGTGTAATGAGTTTTATAAATTGGGTTTGTGCATGGTGTTTTTTTAACAATGTTTTTTTCCCATACATTTGAAGTGACATTACATGGTGGTATGGCCCATACTGTCCTGTAAAAAAAAAAAAAGCCTACAAAAGACACAATTAAAAGACACCAGGTGCTAATAAGGGCATATCAACCGGCTTTGAGGTTTTTTTTTTTTGGCCAAAAAAAAGCCATTAGCAAAACTGTGTGCCAGTACTGTTACTGTTTATATACTGCATATTGCCAGCATTTAGGAGCGGTACAAATTCCTTTAATCCTTTCATCCCTATGTTATGCGCAGATAGCATGTTGACCTATTAATTTCTATGGGGCCATCCACACATCCATATGTTTTCCAGATCTGTGTGGCTATTTCCATTCCATATGTGATTGTCGATAACCCCTAGGATCAGGGGCTTAGCTATAGGGGGTGCAGAGGTAGCAGTCGCTACCAGGCCCAGAAGCCTGAGGGGGCCCAAAGACCCTTGTGCCGCATAAGAAGATACACAGAGCACTAAGGGAGGGGGGCCCAAGCTGAACTCTTGCACCAGGGTCCATGACCCTTTAGCTACGCCCCTGCCTAGGATGCAGTAGTCAATTGTTACCACAGTGTTGCATTCCTGCAGTCCAAATGGCACCTCTGCACCAAGATCGAAGGAGCCATTCAGTTCCTACGGCAGCCCCTTTCACAGTAGTTATGCCCAGATGTGCTCCCTTCACAGTTACTATGGCCAGATGCGCCCCCTTAACAGTAGTTATGTGCCCCTTCACAGGTCATGCCCATATGTGCCCCTTTCACAGAGCTTATGTCCAGATGTGCCCCTTTAGAATAGTTATGCATACTGTAGATATGTTCCAGTAGTTATGCCCAGATATGTGGCCCCTTCACAGTAGTTATACCCAGATATTTGCCCCTTCACAGTAATTATGCCCAGATATGTGCCCCTATTATAGTAGTTATGGCCAGATATGTGCCCTCTCACAGTACGTAATTATGCCAGATATATGCCCCCTCACAGTAGCTATGACCAGATATGTGCCCTCTTCACAGTAGTTATGGCCATATATGTGCCCCCTCACAGTAGTTATGGCCAGATATATGCCCCCTCACAGTAGTTATGCCCATATATATGCCCCCTCACAGTAGTTATGCGCAAATATCTGCCCCCTCACAGTACTTATGCCCAGATATGTGCCCATTCACAGTAGTTTGCCCAGTATGTGCCCACTTCACAGGTAGTAAAAAAAAAAACCTATACCTCAGCCATTCTGAGACAACCAGCGAAATCTGGGACTGTCCTGCAAGATCCGGGACGGTTGGGAGGTATGTATCTGTGTTGGTCCCATGTTCACATGTGCCCACATTGCTGAGAAAAATTATGTTTTAATAAATGCAAATGAATTTATGCAACAGTGGCGTTGCCGTAACACCTAGGGGCTCTGCTCTCTCTGCAACTGCTGTGCCCTCTCGACTTTAATTGACAGGGCCAGTCGTGATGATTTGCCTGGTCCCATTAATAAAAGCACTCAACTATTTTCAGAAGTCACATAGCAGTGAACGGAGGGGTGGCTGCGCAATCACTTTGGGGCCCTCCATTCTTGGGATAGGAGAAGGTCTCCCAGAGGTGAGACCTGCAGACCTAAAGATATGTCATTAATATGCTAGATGGGAATGCCCCTTTAAGCATTATCTATGCATTTTTTTCTCCATAAAATTAAGTTACATTTTAAATGTCATGCTACTTATTCAGTGTATTTAATTCCCTATAATGTGTGGGGTGCTGATGGGGCACACAAGAATGACTTCCCGGACAGAGTGCCATGTAACCTATGTTGGCCCTGTTAAAACACTTTGATGTAATCGTACTGCGCTGTGATGATACAGTCGCTACCTATGCTATAAACCTGGACTCCTGCTCCAGCTGCCGGGATTGGAGACAACTCCAATCTCAGCAGGTGAATGCTGACCACATCATCTTATTGGTTATAGAGAGGGAGGGTGCACCTTCTCTTATGCAATTGTCGCTTCCCCCTGTGATCATGTGGTGCAGGGAGGTTTCTATGGCAGTCAAGGGCCTACCAATGGCCTCCCAGAACTGCCATGTATGGATGCCTATTTGGCTTTGCTCTTGACAGGGCTTACTAGACATTATGTCAGATTTTACAGTAAATGACATAATACACTACAATACAGAATTATTGCAGTAGATTATATGATGATCTCATGTTCAGGTTATCTAGTGGGATATAAAGAATAAATGTAAAAATAAAAAAGTACAGGAAGAAAATAAAAATAAAATAAAATCCACACCTCTTTTGCTTGCAAAAACTTTTGTTTACATAAAAATAGAAAAAAACTATACCTTGTACATAACTAGTATTGCTGTATTCAGAAAGACCAATGCAAAAAAATGAACACACATTTTTTTTAATCCCGTATAATGGACAGTATAAAAATAATGAACAAATAGAAAAGTCCAAAATTTGCTGTTTTTCTCTATTCTTAAGTAATACAATAAAAGACAATTAAAAAGTCCTAAGTTCTGTCAAATAGGACAAATGAAAACGGTCAGAGTAGACACTGAACAGAAGAGTACTGAGCAAGATACTCACCTTGCACCCACCTCCCTCTTTCATTTAGGCCTTGATGGGTGTTTTGACCACCTGCAGATGGAATAAAACAGCTATTATGCCACATTATATTGCATTTTAAGAAACCTTTTTCAAGAAGTGTAGTGGTGAACATAACATGTCACAAATTTTGGAATATTTACATCCAGTTTAAAAAGTTTCTAGGCTTTTAATATTTTTGGATTTAAACAAACATTAAGTTAAATAAAAAGTGATCAAAAAGTCCTACACACATCAAAGTAGTATGATTAAAACCTACAGATTGCCCTGCAAAAATGAGCTTTCACACAGCTCTGTAGACATAAGTATACAAAAGTTATGAGGGTCAGAATATGCAATGCAAAGAAAAAATGATTGTAATAATTTCTTTCAAAGTTTTTTGCATATTAAAACACAAGAAAACATATACGCTCATCTCCCTGATCAATGTCGATGCCAAGCTGGTGGCCAAAGTATTGGCCAACAGGTTGGCGGGGGTGATCAGAGAGATGGTTAATGAGGATCAGAAAGGCTTTATACCGGGAAGATCTACCCTAGATGCTATTGAGAGGGTTTTCCTTAATATGCAGGTGGAAGGGGAGGGTCCCTGCTCCATCCTGTCAATAGACGCCACTAACGCGTTTGACAGGGTGGAATGGGGATACCTCTGGAAAGTTCTTGATTTTTTCGGGATTGGAAGCTACTTTGTAGGTTGGGCAAAACTCCTATATAAAAATCCCTCGGTTAGGCTACTTATAAATGGGAACTTAGCGGATAATTTCTATCCATCTAGGGGGACAAGACAGGGGTGTCCCCTTTCCCCAATGTTGTTTTCCCTCTTCCTAGAACCCCTTGCAATATGTTTGAGAAATAATGAACAGATAAGGGGATTTGGGGTCAAGGGAGGTAGGGATAAAATCAGCTTATATGCGGATGATCTTTTAATGTTCGTATGTAATCCGGGGGAAGTTATACCTCATAATTGATAAGTTTGAGCAGTTTGGGGTCTTGTCAGGTCTAGCAGTAAACTGGGGCAAATCCTTATTACTTCCCCTAGATGATAGTTTAGATCATGGTATAGATAGGCTAAGGACTCTACAGGGAAATGAAGAGATGGAATATTTAGGAATTAAGATAAATAAGAACCCACGCGACTATATTAAGATAAATGTCCAGCCCTATATTAAAAAATTAAAAAGGAAAATAGACATATGGGTACGACTACCATTGGGTATGGCAGACAGAATGGCCTTAATTAAAATGGTGGTGTTACCACAGCTTATATATATATTATCTGCATCACCAGTGTGCATAGGCCCCAAATGGTTTGGAAAGATTGAAGTTTTGCTTAACTCATTGATCTGGGGTGGAAAGCGCCCAAGGGTAAAATATGAGGGGAGAGGTGGATTTGGCCTTCCAAAGTTTGACCTGTATTTCCTCTCATATCATGTACAGAGAATAAGGGCAGAGGATTCTTTAGTATTTAGGTATACACTAGGGTGTGAACACTGGGAAATGTTTGATATAATTTCATATTTGGAAAAAGGAGAAAGTGGGGTAAAGGAGGTGGATACATATATTACTTGTTATTTCAAGGTATGGAATAAGTTAAAAAAAAATATTTGGAGTTGGGACTAGTGTCCGTTATACACAAATATGGGGGAATCCTCACTTTAAGGAGTTTGCAGAATGCAATGAAAATAATTATTGGCAAAATAAGGGTGTTAACAGAGTAGAACAATTATTTGTAGATGGTAAAATTCTAGAATATAATGAATATTATAAGAAAAAGTGGGAAAATAAACTTGGAATTGATTTGAAAGAAGTATAGGAGGAAATTTTGCTTAATGTATGTAAGGCCTCTATCAACCCCAATCAGAGGCTTATACAGTGGAAAATCATTCATAGGGTGTATTTATCACCCAAATTTATGAAAGAAAAGATGATACAAAATATAGAGGATGTTTGCCCTAAATGTAAGAAAGATGAGGCAGATTTTAATCATTTGATTTGGGGTTGTTCCGAAATTCAGGAATATTGGAAACATGTATATGACTTGGTAAAAACTGTAATTGGTATTGAATTTCCAAATGATATTATGTATATGATCCTTGGAACAGCAAGAAAACTTGAAAATAAGGTCTCAATCGCGTGCAGACTATTGTTCCTAGCTAGACTATTGGTTATAAGGCATTGGATGGACAAGAAGGTACCTGTTATAAGCGAGTATAAGAAGAGTATTCAAAAGACAGTCACATATGAGAAAGCATACTATAAAAGAAAATATAAAGGATTTAATGAGTTTAAGATTTGGGGCCCGTGGATACGCTATAATGAGGATGTGAGGATGGGTAGATGCATTAATTAGTAGTTTCTTAAAAAGTAGTTGCATGCTCTGCTTCAAGGGGTGGGGGGTGGGTTTTGTAAAGGAAATGAATTTGTGAATCGTAATATTTATTACTATAATGTATATATTTGTATGAAAACAATAAAAAATAAAAAAAAATAAAAAAGGCGAATCAAATTAAAACAAACAAAAAGAAAAAACACAATTAAAACTATAAAAAAATATTGTATTGCTGTAATCATACTGATCTGCAGAATAGCTGACGTCAGTTTTTCTACATAGGGAACACTGTAAAAATGAAATATATATAATTGTGTCGGAATTACGTTTTTTTTTCCAATTTCAACCAATCTGGAAAAGTTTTCCAGCCTCTCACTACATTGTAAGCAATATTAACCCCTTCAGGATCCTGACATTTTTCACCTTAAGGACCGGGCAATTTTTAGCAATTCTGACTTGTCAGTTTATGTGGTGATAACTTTAAAACGCTTTTTCTTATGCAGGCTATTCTGAGATTGCTTTCTGGTCATTTATTATACTTCATGACAGTGGCAAATTTGAGTCAAAATATTTGATTTTTATTTATGAAAAAATACTAAATTTACCAAAAATTTCTCTACTTTTAAAATACATAGTAATGTTTGGATCATTTTGAAAATGACATTTTATTTTTTGGGGACGTTAGAAGGCTTAGAAGTTTAGAAGCAAATCTTGAAATTTTTCTGAAAATTTCCAAAACCCACTTTTTAACCCTTTCAGTACCGAGCCACGTTTCACCTTAAATCCCAGGCCGAATCAAATCTGACATGTGTCACTTTATGTGGTAATAACTTTAGACTTTTATTTATCCAGGCCATTCTGAGATTGTTTTCTCGTGGCACATTGTACTTCACGACAGTCATAAATTTGAGTCAATATATTTCACCTTTATTTATGGAAAAAATCCCAAATTTACCAAAAATTTTGAAAAATGTCTCTGCTTTTAAAACAGAAAGTGATACCTCATAAAATATTTATTACTTTCCCCATATGTCTACTTTATGTTGGCATCATTTTGCAAATGAAATTTTATTTTTTTTAGGAAGTAAGAGGGCTTAGAAGTTTAAAACCAATTTTTCAAATTTTCAACAAAATTTCCAAAACCATTTTTTTGAGCACCAATTCAGTTATAAAGTGATTTTGTGAGGCTTACCTAATGGAAACCAATAATAAATGACCCCATTTTAGAAACTACACCCCTCAAATTATGAAAAACTGATGTTACAGTTGAGGTGTTCCACAAGAATTAAAGGAAAATGGAGGTGAAATTTCAAAATTTCAATTTTTTGGTAGATTATTCACGTTAATAATTTTTTTCTTGCAACACAGCAAGGGTTAACAGCAAACTAAACCTCAATATACATTACTCTGATTCTGCAGTTTACAGAAATACCCCATATGTGGTGGTAAACGTCTCTATGGATTTGTGGCAGTGATCAGAAGGAAAGGAGCGCCATACGGATTTTGGAATCAGATTTTGCTAGAATGGTTTTTAGGCACCATTTTGTAATTGAGAGACCCTGACGTACCCCTACAGTGGAAACCCTCAAAAAGTGACCCCATTTGGGAATCTACACCCTTCAAAGAATATATTAAGGGGGTACTGACCACTTTGACCCCCTAAGCATTTTACAGAATTGGGAAACACTTGGCTGTGAAAATGAAAAGTTTCATTTCTTCCAATAAAATGTTGCTTTAGCCCTAATTTTTTTATTTTCACAAGGGGTAACAGGAGAAAAGGACCCCATAATTTTCCCATTTTCTCCTGAATACGGAAACACCCCATACGTGGTGATAAACTGCTGTGGGGTTACATGGCAGGACTCAAAACAGAAGGAATGCCATATGAATTTTGCAGAACAGATTTTGATGGATTGGTTTGCGGGAGCCATTGATTTTTATTTTTTGAGTTATTGTCTGGGGGGGCTCATTTTTTGCTGGATGAGTTGACGTTTTCATTGGTACCATTTTGGGGTACATAAGACTTTTTGATCGCTTGGTATTACACTTTTTGTTAGTCAAGGTGAAAAAAAAAATAGTTGTTTTGACATAGTTTTTTTTTTTTTTTACAGCATTCACCCGAAGGGGCAAATCATGTGATATTTTTATAGAGCAGGTTGTTATGGATGCGGTGATACCCAATATGTCTAACATTTTTATTTTTATTAAGTTTTACACATTAGATGCATTTTTGAACAGAATAAAATCTTTTTTTTGTGTTGCCATTTTCTGAGAGCCATATTTTTTTTTATTTTTTGGGCGATTGTCTTAGGTAGGGTCTAATTTTTTGCGGGACGAGATGACAGTTTGATTGGTACCATTTTGGGATTAATACGTCTTTTTGATCGCTTGGTATTACACTTTTTGTGAGGCAAGGTGATCAGAAAATGGCTTTTTTGCACTGTTTTTATTTTTTACGGCGTTTACCTAGCGGGGTGGGTCATGTGATATATTTTATAGAGCCGGTCAATACGGACGCGGCGATACCCAATATGCCTACTTTTCTTTTTTCCCTATTTTTTTACAATTTTTTTTAAACTTTATTTTGGGAAAATGACGTTTTTGTTTTTTTTTACTTGAAACTTTTATATTTTTTTGTTATAAATTTTTTTAACTTCTTTTTTACTTTATTTTTTGTCCCAGTCTGGGACTTCAACTTTTGGGGGTCTGATCCCCTGCACAATGCATTACAATACTTATACGTATTGTAATGCATTGGCTGTAAGTGTATTACACAGTGTAATACACTTATAGCCTGCTGCCTGTGAGATCCAGGGGGCTGGATCTCACAGGCTTCCTTAGAAGGCAGCCCGATGCCTAAGGAAGGCATCGGGCTGCCTTCCTACCATCAGGTCCATGTCACAGTAGCGCGGGAACCTGATGGGCTCTCTCTCCCAGCACAGACATTGCACATTCAGTGCGAGGGTTAATGCACCGGCATCGGTGTTTTCACCGATGCTGGTGCATACAGCAGGGGTCCGGCTATCGGCTACTGCCGGACCCCTGCAGCTGATCGGGCGAGCGCAGCTCCTGCGCCCACCCGATCAGAGCGCCGTACCAGTACAGCGCTGGGATTTGTGTCCCGGCTTCCAGCGCCGTACATGTACAGCGCTGGGAGTGTAAGGGTTAAGGACCAGTTCAGGTCTGAAGTCACTGTGAGGCTTACATAATAAAAACCACCCAAAAATGACCCCATTTTAGAAACACCCCTCAATGTATTCAAAACTGATTTTACAAATGTTGTTAACCATTTAGGTGTTCCTCAAGAATTAAAGGAAAATGTAGACAAAATTTCAGAATTTCACTTTTTTGGCAGATTTTCCATTCTAATCAATTTTTTCTGGTAACAAAGCAAGGGTTATCTGCCAAATAAAACTCAATATACATTATCCTGATTCTGTAGTTTAGAGAAACACCCCATTTGTGATCGTAAACTGCTGTACGGGCACATGGCAGGGCGCAGAAGTAAAGGAATGCCATATGGTTTTTGGAGGGCAGATTTCACTGAGAAAATTTTAAGTTGTCATGTCACATTTGAAGACCCCCTGATGCAACCCTAGAGTAGAAACCCTAAAAAAGTGACCCCATTTTGGAAAATACACCCCTCAAGGTATTCAAAACTGATTTTAAAAACGTTGTTAACCCTTTAGGTGTTCCACAAGAATTAAAGGAAAATATAGACAAAATTTCAGAATTTCACTTTTTTGGCAGATTCTCCATTTTAATCCATTTTTTCCAGTAACAAAGCAAGGGTTAACAGCCAAACAAAACTCAATATTTATTACCCTGATTCTGAGAAGCACCCCAGTTGCGATTGTAAACTGCTGTTAGGGCACACGGCAGGGCACAGAAGTAAAGGAATGCCATATGGTTTTTGGAGGGGCAGATTTCACTGGGAAAATTTTAAGCTGTCATGTCACATTTGAAGACCCCCCTGATGCAACCCTAGAGTAGAAACTCGAGGGGGGTGGAGCTTGGCAGCAGAGGAAGACACACATGCATGTGTGAGATCCGCTTAGGGCACAGAAGAAGCGAGCCTCTTAAGCTATCTCACAGCTTCCAAAATGGGGAAATCGACAAAGGACAAGTCCAGGGACACTCCAGGTCCCCAGTCTCACATCACGGAGAGATGGATAAATTCATAAAAAAAGCTACCTCAGCCATGAAGTCAGGATCAAAGATGGCGCCGGACGCTGAACTCCCGCCACGCACAGATCACACGGAGTACTCCGCAGACTCAGATGGAGACCGAGAAAGCGATGCAGACTCCCGCCACGCTCAGGAACATCTCCCTGTCTCCAGAAGCTTTATCAGAGACATCCTGGGCGAAACGCTGGCCCCGCTGAAGCATGATTTGCAGGAGATTAAAAAGGACATTAATCAGGTTGGTGACCGGGTAGAAGCACTAGAAGTGGGCCATGAAGCGACCATACAATTTAATAATGCTGTCACACACAGCTTTGACCACGCTTAGGCTCATATTAATCTCCTTTACAACCTCATAGAGAACCAAGATAATCGGGGAAGACGCAACAACCTCCATATTAAAGGGGTTGTCCCACGAAAAATATTCTACAGTTTTCAAACCAGCACCTGGATCTGAATTCTTTTGTAATTGTATGTCATTAAAAATTTTGTATAGCCACTGAGTTATTCAATAACATGCATCTGTATAGGACCACTTAATTTCTTATTTCTTTGACCTATTGACTGAGCAGGTCGCACATGCTCAGTTTCAACTTTTAACTGCCTCCTGAGCTGTGATAGGCAGATCATGGACACGCCCCCTGAGCTGCAGCAGAAAAGACACTCCCCTTGAGCTGTCAGCTTAATATAAATCTAGTAGAGCAATAAATGCGGAGATCTCTGGATCCATGTGAGGTACAGGGCTGGTTCTAACTTTGTTAAAAAGAGGTTGTCATGTACTATATGATGTCTGATTTTCATTTTTTACATTATTCGTGGGATAACCCCTTTAAGGGACTCCCTGAAACCATTTCACCAGACGCCATTAGGGCATCAGTACAGGAGTTGTTCGCCATGCTTTTAGGCCCAGAGGCGCCTGAAGACCTTGCTATGGATAGGGCCCATAGGGCATTACGCCCGCCACCGAAGCCACAGGAACCCCCCAGGGACATCATTTGTAGACTGGTTAGTTTCCAGACTAAAGAAAAACTACTCTAAGCTGCTAGAGAAAAGCAGTCTATCACCTTTCTGGATCATAATATATCTTTATTCCAAGACTTGTCACCTATGACCCTGCAAAACAGGAGAGCATTAAAGCCTCTTTTAGAGGTGTTGAGGCGCAGGAAAATAACGTACCGTTGGCTCCATCCTTTTGGCCTCTTGATAAATACGCCAGGCTGCAAAATGCTGATAAGGTTCCCGGCCGATCTGTGACAGATTTATGAGGCCTTGGACATTCCAGATTGGAATTTAGTGCGGAATCTTACAGACCTTCCACCGGTACCTGCTCTCCAACCCTGGACACCTAAGAATCAGCGCCAGAAGAGGAAACTGGACAAAATGACCCCAAGAAGACTGCAAGTTGAACCTGAGTGATAAGGACTTTTTATCTCTTCTCCATTAACTATCTTTACGTTTACCTCCTACTTCTTTACCTATCTTTTATGTTGTTTCCTTCCTGCGATACTGAAGACTAATTTTTGTGCCCATATGATCTTCAAACCTTGGAAGGTTGACAGACTGATATATGCATATATGCAGCTTAACCTCCTCAGTTATCTATCTTTTAGTTTCAGATTTCCATCTCTTTCTATCTTTTATGTTATTTTCTAGCTAAAATATCGTTAATCTTTTATTGCCTATGTATAGATAGGATGGAGCTCATATCTGATTCTTTTGGGCTTTGATTATGTTTATTCTTTTAGACAGCTATATCAGATTATCAGTCCTAAGCTTTGATACTTATGATACACTATATACGCCCCCCCGTTACCATAATTTAAAAGCCCATTTGGATTCTATATGCTCGCTTCCTACTTGATCGCCCTGAATTGGTACAATCTCCCCCCCTCACAGTACCTTTTCATCCTATGATGATCTCACTAGATTACAGACTTCCCTTTTTTGGGACCTCACTAATAGTTACTATTGCATTGTTCAATGGTTTTATGTTTTTTTGTGTTTCACTTTTCCCTTTTTTTCCCCCCTGGTCCTGCAGAGGTACTTGGCGGCTCCTCCTGTGCTGGTCTGGTCTTCCATGGCTGCGGTTAGAATCTGTTTCTTTAATGTAAGAGGTTTGAACGCTCCGCCTAAAAGAATTCAAATATGCCAACACCTACGAAAAAATAAGGTGAGCATAGCACTGCTACAAGAAACTCATTTTAGGACGAACCATGTTCCTAGCCTAAACCACCTTATTTATAACCAATGGTTTCATAGCACCACACCCTCCTTTGCTTCTCGGGGAGTTTCCATAGCTTTACATAAAAACTTCCCTCTGGAGGTGCGTTCAACCCTCACTGACCCAGAAGGTAGATACCTCTTTATCAAAGGTGTTGGGAGCACAGATGTTTACATTTGGTAACATATATGCACCTAATGTATCCCAGTCTGTGTGGATTTGCAGCACACTTTCACTCTTACAAAGTTTTGCTGAGGGTACAGTGATTTTAGGTGGAGATCTGAATTTGACTCTAGAACCCTCCGTAGAGTCTTCTACTGGAAATTCTGCAGTCTCCCGTAAGGCTATCCATAAGGTTAAGTCAACGTTGCAATCCCTAGGCCTAGTAGACCTTTGGAGAACCCTGTACCCCTCTGATAAGCATTATACATTCTATTCTACCGCCCATCAATCCTATCAACACCTAGATTATTTGTTTGTCCCTATACAGCTACTTTCTGCCTTCCAGAGTGCCTCCATTGGCACTATTATTTTGTCTGATCAAGCCCCAATCTTTTTGGAGTTTCTTCCTAAAAGGTTCCATCTTCCTAAGAGTAATTGGAGACTAAATGAGAGATTGCTAGATGACCAACATCAAGTACAAAATAGTCAAATATATTGGAAGAATATTTTAGAATCAACTCCTCCCTGTCTCCTGGCTCGGTATGGGAAGCACACAAAGCTGTGATTAGAGGTCACCTTATTTCATATGGAACCTATCTTAAAAAAAAGGAACGTCTGGTCACCGAAAAGTATACTCAGATCCAAAAATTGGAGGCCTTACACAAAAAACACCTGTCTGTCACTGTTTTGGATCAACTAAACTCGCTTAGATCAGACCTTAAAAATCTGTTAAATGCTAGAACTGCTAAAATGTACCTCTCAGCGAAATTTAAATATTACACTCATGGGGATAAAGCATCTAAATTTATGCTCTCATAGATTAAGAAAAGGAAATCAACACGTATATACAGTACATTCCATAAAATCCCTGACTTCTACTTCCCTTAGAACTACTGATGAAATCGCCTCCCGTTTCAGGGAATTTTACCATACACTATATAAGCTCAGACAGCCTAATACTCATCCTACTGATAACATCACAACGCAGGAAATTGACACATGGCTGTCTTCCCTACACCTTTCTTCCCTTACGGATCTACAAGCCACGTCTCTACTCCGCCCGTTTACCTTACAAGAATTAGAAACTGTACTTAAATCAACACCCTTGCATAAAAGCCCAGGCCCAGATGGCCTGCCTATGATTTATTATCGTACTTTCAAGTCCATACTCCTCCCCAGGTACCTCGAACTTTGCAATAAGGTACTACTAGGTGAGAAACTTCCAACTCAAATGCTGATGGCTTATATTACCATTTATTATTGCTGGAAGGGAGGTTAGAATGAGTACCACGCGCCTTCTTCACATTATTAGATAAGCATGGTCACATTCTGTTCCATTGGTCCTTTTGGGAACGGACGCAGAAAAAGCGTTTGATCGCATAGATTGGACTTTCATGCAGAGAGCCCTGTGTAAATTTGGGATTCCTGACCAATTTATCTCTGCTATAATGGCAATGTATGGAAGTCCTACTGCGAAAATAATGGTTAATGGCTCGTTCTCCCCCTCTTTCAGCATAACAAATGGTACACGTCAGGGCTGCCCTCTTTCCCCACTTCTATTTGTCTTGACCGTGGAATGCCTTTTCCATGCTATCAGACAGGATGACAGGATACAAGGGATATCTATACAAGGCAAACTACATCAATTGGCAGCCTTTGCTGATGACCTATTGATACTTGTCACTAACCCAGAATCCGCCTTTTCGACTATACAATCCTTGTTTGATCATTTTGGACACATGTCTAACTTTTTAATTAACCCCACTAAATCTCAGGTCCTTAACATTACTTTGGACCTGCAGAAGCAGAAATCCCTTGAACTAACCACTCCATATCAATGGTCAAACAAATCATTGACATTTCTGGGAATATCCCTTACATCTGATCCTTCTGATATCTTTAAAGAAAATTTTCAACATCTCTCTCATAAGATTAAGACCTTACTTGATTCCTGGGACATCCCCTTTGCCTCATGGTTTGGCAGGCGTACCTTGGTCAAGACGGTTATCTTACCCAAAATATTATATTATTTACAAACCCTCCCCATCCCCCTTCCGCATTCATTTTTTGCACAACTTAAAACTACACTCTCTGCCTTCCTTTGGAAAAAGAAGAATCCCAGATTGAAGCATTCCCTCACTGTCCAACCAACAGCGAAAGGAGGGCTGGGAATGCCAATTTTTTTTCCTTTATTATAAGGCTATACAAGGCATGAGATGTATGGAATGGCTTTGCCCTCATGTTAACCGACTAGATGTCCAGGCAGAATCCTCCTTTTCCTCAATACCCTTAAGGACACTCTTGCTTTTGGATTGTAGGGATGCACACTCTACATCTCCTAACTCGGTCACCACTAACACCATTAAGTTATGGAAAACTACATTAGGCTCGGCACTATTGTCATCCCCATTGTCCCCCTTGCTTCAAGTTAGAGATGTACTTTGGAACTCGTCCCCTCAATTTACTTCCACTTTAACCCTTAATGGGAAGTCCGATGAAACACCACTTGTAGATTTGATGGATGCACAAGGATTTCTGAAACATGACTGGGACTCCCATTTCCCCCTTTAATCACTCAATATTCTTCACCACATGCACTTAAAGCATCATATCCTTAAGCTACTCCCTATATCTAATCTCAAGTTTTTAAGAAGGCCTCAACATCATTTGAAAAAGATGTACTTAGGACCCTCAACCCAAAAAAAAAGATAGGAGGTATATACTCTCAACTTATATCCCAGACGGAGCCAGAGGCCTTAAATTTCCTAAACAAATAAGAAAAAGACCTACAACTACCCCCCAATCAGAAAATTCTCCTTAAATGTCTCAGTCTGACTCCTAAAATCTCAACTTGTGTTCGCTTACAAAACTATTACAAGGTTCTGACTCGCTGGTATTACACACCTAGAGTTCTCCACAAAATGTTTCCTTCGGTGAGTCATTTGTGCTGGAGATGCCATAAGGAAGAAGGTTCATTCCTACATATTTGATGGACTTGTGACGTAATCCGGCCTTTCTGGAATGATGTCTGTAAAGTGGCCACCCAAGTTTGTGATTTCAGGATAATCCCTACCTCACTCGGGTGCTTACTGAATGTGTTTGATAAGACTTCTTATCCAAAGCATTCCAGAAAACTACTCACATTCTTACTAGCAGCTGCTAGAATTCTCATTGCTTTCTTCTGGAGATCAGACAAATCCCCACCTATGACAATGTGGCTTGAAAAATGCGATGATATATATAGAATGGAGCAGATTGCGGGGTGGGAGACCAGACGCACAGAGGCCTTCTTAAAAACTTGGAGCCCGTGGCGTACCTTCCGTGGCTTCTCAAATTAAGGCTTCATTCACACGACCGTATTTTGTTTCCGTGTCCGTTCCGTTTTGTTTGCGGACCGTATGCGGAACCATTCATTTCAATGGGTCCGCAAAAAAAACGGAAGGTACTCCGTATGCATTCTGTTTCCGTATGTCCGTATTTCCGTTCCGCAAAAAAGATAGAACATGTCCTATTCTTGTCCGTTTTGCTGACAAGGATAGGCATTGTTACAATGGATCTGCAAAAAAAACGGAAACACGGATGCCATACGGAACGTCATCCGTTTTTTTTGCGGATCCGCAATTTGCGGACCGCAAAACACATACGGGCGTGTGAATGAAGCCTAAGGTACATGCTTCCTTTCTTTCTTTTTGGTATCTGCAGACCAGGTTACCTCCCCCCTTCCCTCCCTTCCCCTCCCTTTTCTTTCCCTACATTTCTTACAAGATATGGTTTAATATCTTGTGATTCATTGCCAAATGTTTGTTTTATTATTGTGACCTTGAATGGAGAATGATATCCAGAGCTTTATTTTTGATGTATGTAGATTATTGTATCTTTATTTATGTGGTCGCAATGTTGTCACTATTTTGTATTCATTAATATAAAAATATCTTTTAAAATAAAATAGAGTAGAAACTCCAAAAAGTGACCCCATTTTGGAAACTACGGGATAAGCTGGTAGTTTTGTTGGTACTATTTTAGGGTACATGGTACATACGTTTTTTGGTTGCTCTTTATTACACTTTTTGTGAGGCAAGGTAACAAAAAATGGTTGTTTTGGCACTCTTTATTTTTTGGTATTTACATCGTTTATCTGACAGGTTAGATCATGTGATATTTTTATAGAGCAGGTCATTACGGACATGGCAATATCTAATATATATACTTTTTTTTATTTATTTACGTTTTACACAATAATATTTTTGAAACAACAAAAAAAAAATCATGCTTTAGTGTCTCCATAGTCTGAGATCCATAGTTTTTTTTTATTTTTTGGGCGATTGTCTTAGGTAGGGGCTCATTTTTGGTGGGATGAGATGACTGTTTGATTGGTACTATTTTGGGGTGCATATAACTTTTTGATTGCTTGGTATTATACTTTTTGTGATATAAGGTGACAAAACTTTTTTTACACCAGTTTTTATTTTATTTTTTTAATGTGTTCACCTGAGGGGTTAGGTCATGTGAGATTTTTATAGAGCAGGTTGTTACGGACATGGCGCTACCAATCATGTTTTAGTGTCTCCATAGTCTGAGAGCTGTAGTTTGTTTTTTTGGGGGGCGATTGTCTCAGGTAGGGGGTCATTTATTGCGGGATGAGGTGACTGTTAGATTGGCACTATTTTGGCGGGCATATGCCTTTTTGATTGCTTGGTGATGTAAGGTGACAAAAAATGGCTTTTTTTTTTACACAGTTTTTATTTATTTATTTTTTTACGGTGTTCACCTAAAGGGTTAGGTCATGTGAGATTTTTATAGAGCATGTTGTTACAGATGCGGCAATACCAAATATGTCTGTTTTTCTTTTTTTTGTTCAATTTTCTTTACAATTTTAAAACTTCTGTGAAACTTCATTTTTTATTATGGAAAACATTTTTTTAACTTTTTTTTACCTTTTATTTTTGTCCCACTCTGGGACTTCAACTTCTGAGGGTCTGATCCCTCTGCAATACATTACAATACATCATGTATTGTAATGTATTGGCTGTCAGCATCGAAGCTGACAGCCTGCCTGTAAGACCCAGCCTCAGGGGCTGCCTTCTGTGACATCAGGTCCCCGTCACTGCAGAGCGGGGACCCAATGGAGATGTGGAGGGCACCCGTACCCTCCACAAACCCTGTGCACAGTGGCGTAACTAGAGTATGATGGGCCCCAGTGCAAACTTTGGATCAGGGCCCCCTTCCCCCAATTTATACAAAGAGGCGGCAAACTTTTTGTACACTAAGCCCAATGCATGGCTACACTCACCCAGTCCTAACTAATAAAATCTGGTCCTATCTCATCCAGGGTGTCGCTGGCATCGGCGTAATGTCCGCTGGATCCAGAACAGGTTCTCTGTTTTGATAGAGAGAAAAAAAGAATAATCACATAAGGAAGGAATGGGGACTGCCCCTGTGAAATCAACAGCTGGGGGTGTAAGACTGAGCCATGCCAATATATAGCAGGGTAATCTAGGACATTTCCCCTAAGTGCTACCACACAGTACTAATACCCACATTGTGCCCCTCACAGTAGTTATGCCCACATATGTTCCCCCTCACAGTAGTTATGCCAGATATGTGCCCCCTCACAGTAGTTATGGCCAGATATGTGCCCCCTCACAGTAGCAGTTATGCTTTTCTACTTCTTCATATGTTCATTTTATGTTAATTTTATGTGCTATGGCTTATCTAGTGCTGCTGCCATTTTCTGTTTAGTATTTAATTAGCCAGTAGGTAGCTTGCACCTGACTCTAGGAGGTGCTGTCCGTTTTTTGCAATTATGTATATATAGAGGAGGGCTGGCCTCCTCTTGGAATCTAGCACTCCTGTTCACACTGGTGCAGCTTCTGACCATGTATGGTGTTCTCCTGATATGGGCCTGCCGGTTTGTGTAGGATGCAGGTCAGTGTTAGTGTAGGACTCATCCGATTGGAAGCCACCTTGATCGTTGGTGGATGAGCCCGACATATTTATGATCATTTATATGCGCTAAGAGCTTCCACTTTATATACTATATAGCAGTTATGCTTTTCTACTTCTTCATATGTTCATTTTATGTTCATTTTATGTGCTATGGCTTATCTAGTGCTGCTGCCATTTTCTGTTTAGTATTTAATTAGCCAGTAGGTAGCTTGCACCTGACTCTAGGAGGTGCTGTCCGTTTTTTGCAATTACAGATATGTGCCCCCTCACAGTAGTTATGGCCAGATATGTGCCCCCTCACAGTGGTTTTGCCCACATATGTGCCCCCTCACAGTGGTTATGCCTACATATGTGGCCCCTCACAGTGGTTATGCCTACATATGTGCCCCCTCAGTAGTTATGGCCAGATATGTGCCCCCTCACAGTGGTTATGTCCACATATGTGCCTCCTCACAGTGGTTTTGCCCACATATGTGCCCCCTCACAGTGGTTATGCCTACATATGTGCCCCCTCTAACTAGTTATGTCCAGATATGTGCTCCCTCACAGTGGTTATGGCCAGATATGTGCTCCCTCACAGTGGTCATGGCCAGATATGTGCTCCCTCACAGTGGTCATGGCCAGATATGTCCCCCTTCACAGTGGTTATGGCCAGATATGTGCCCCCTAACAGTGGTTATGGCCAGATATGTGCCCCCTAACAGTGGTTATGGCCAGATATGTACTCCTGACAGTGGTTATGGCCAGATATGTACCCCTCACAGTGGTTATGGCCAGATATGTGCCCCCTCACAGTAGTTATGCCCACGTATGTGCCCCCTCAAGTACTTATACCAGATATGTACCCCTCACAGTGGTTATGGCCAGATATGTGCCCCCTCACAGTAGTTATGCCCACGTATGTGCCCCCTCAAGTAGTTATGGCCAGATAGGTACCCCCTCACAGTAGTTATGCCCACATAGGTGCCCCCTCACAGTAGTTATGGCCACATAGGTGCCCCCTCACAGTAGTTATGGCCACGTATGTGCCCCCTCACAGTAGTTATGGCCACATAGGTGCCCCCTCACAGTAGTTATGCCCACATAGGTGCCCCCTCACAGTAGTTATGCCCACATAGGTGCCCCCTCACAGTAGTTATGCCCACATAGGTGCCCCCTCACAGTAGTTATGCCCACATAGGTGCCCCCTCACAGTAGGTATGCCATATTAGGTGCCCCCTCAATAAGGTGCCCACTTACTCTATTTGTTACCCCCTTTTACCTCCAGTCTGCAGCTTTAGATAAAAAAAAACAACACATCCTTACCTTCTTCCCTGAGGACACGCTCCCACTCTCACATCGTGCTGCTGGCTGTGCTGGAGGCCTCTTGCCGGGCTTTCCGCGCTCCTCCCACAGCCAGCAGCGCGATGTGTGGCCTGTAGGGGGAGCGCTGGAGCTCTGAAATACAGTGAAGCAGGGAGCTCCCTGGTTCACTATGGATACCATCGGCCCGGCAGTGACAAGAACTGCTGGGCGAGTGTAAGTGCTGCCTCCCCCTTGCCCCTGCGCTCCCCCTGCCTTTGTGCCTGTGGCGCATATTACACGTAGTTGACGAGCGCTCTGACAGGGTTCGGCGCACCGAACTTCATGCCGGGCCCTGTCAGAGCGCTGCCATGCAGCGGGCCCCCTCCCCCACCAGGCCCGGTCGCGGTCGCACCCTCTGCGACCGCGAACATTACGCCCCTGCCTGTGAAAGCCGCTGTCAGCTTTGACCTCGGCATACAAGGGGTTAATATGCCCGCATCTGTTTTCGCCGATGCGGGCATACGCAGCAGGGGTCCAGCTATCTGTGACTGCTGGACCCCTGCCGTTAAAGGAATTTCCTAACTGCTTTCTTCTCTCTCTGTTGCTTATGTTGTTACAATCTACATTATATTACAGTTATACTTAAAGGGTTATCCAATCCCGATAATGAACCCCCCCAATGCCCGGGACCCTCATATAGGTTATTCTTACCCTGCTCCCTGGCACCCGCATTGCTTCTGATTCCCACAAGGCCGGCAAATACGAAGAGGTTCTTTAAAAAGAAAGGTTTCTGGATCCAAGATAGCCGCGGGATCAACAGCCTCGACAAATGCAGCTGAGGACTCTGCGCCGACGAGTAGGCCAGAGATAGAAGAGGAGGAATCGGATAACACCAATATCTCCAAGGCCTTCCTCACTAAAACCTTGGAACAGGTACTAAGATCGGTGATGGCGGAACTCTTGGACATTAAGTCAGAGCTTATTCAACTAGGCCACCGAGTGGAGAGCTTGGAGACCACAGACTCGGAGATTGTGTCACATTCTACAGTTCTGGCCAACAATGTGGCGACCCATACTGATGAGATTAATAGAGCTCTAACCCTGATCGAAGACCAGGAGAACTGGAGCAGAAGACAGAATATCCATATCAAGGGCCTCCTGGAAACCTCAGCCACAGAGGCCTTACACAAGGTGGTGATGGAAGTGTTCACTGACTTGGTGGGCCATGAGGCGGCCCAGTCAATTACAACTGAACCATTCCCCGGGTGTTGAGACCAGTGCCGAGACCCTCGGAGAGACTGCAGAATGTGGTCTGTGGCCTGCTGTCCTATGTGGACACAGCGTGCATTCTAACTGTGGCCAGACATAAGACCCAGATTACATACAAAGGAGCGGATCTATCAGGATATAGCTGTATCTACATTAGCCAAATCGCGCCTCCTTAGACCACTACTGGAGGCTCTTCGAGCCTCAAAGATGCCATATACCTGGCTCTATCCATTCGGTTTCTCAATTCTTAAGGGGGGCAAACGCATCAGCATCCACACTTCAGAGGGCCTAGAGAAAGCCTGGCCGACACTGGATGAGGTATCATCCTGGTTGCCGATGGCTCTCACCAACCAACTATCTACCCTCCCCTACATGGATTCATGGAGCAAAGTTGCCAAGCACAAGTCTCCCAAACCTGCTAAGCCACAAGGCAAGGTGTTGACAATAATCGTGATATTGCTGAGTAGGAGACCAAGGAAGCAGCTCTTGGAGGCCAGAGACTTTCTTGAGTATTGAGGTACTGGGGTGTGTGGTGAGGGGGCCATGCATCTACCCCACCCCCTCCATCTTCACCATCCATTGCCTATGTCCTAGGGAGAGGAATGAATGGGAGTCTGAGCCTCAGAGTCGGGACATTGCAGTATCACTTGGATCAAGTTCACGTTTAACGCACTTTTTATTTTAATGTTCACCCTATATTTCCTTTTCTCCTACTTTCTTTTAACATCTTATACGCTTCTATATTTGTTTACTCGGACACATAAGGATAGTATACTGTCCATGAGCCTTAGAAAGCCATGGCCTCTCAGGCATAAATTGGTGAGTTGATACTAGCTTGGTCACGAAGAGGGGCATCTTCAACTTCCCCATGCTGGACATGAATACCTGAGATTGACCAAGCCGTTAATATCCGGGTCACATGTTAAATTCTCTGTTTTCTCTTTACCTCATTTGGGTTGAGATGTATGGGTATAGTGCTAAGTCGTTTTTTAAGTGTTCTACCACCGACTACAACTCTCACACATTATTCCATATTTACAGGTTTGCTTGTATTAGCATTGGTTATTTCAGGGGCTCTAGGCCTAGAGCCTGGTATTTATGCGGACCGGCCCCAGTTCATATAGGGACTCCAGATTTCTGTATAGTCTGATCAGAGTGTTATTCCACCCCCCCCCTTCTGTTCACTCTCTCCTTTCCACCCTACCTACCCCACTTCCTACTGACCCACCATCCCTACCTAAGTCTCTCACCTGAAGTGGCACATACCTCTGGAATGGACTGGTACGCATTGAAGGAGCATCCCGTCTGAGCCACAGTGGCGGACATATTGCTTACTACCTTTAATGTTAAGGGAATGAACTCTCCCAATAAAAGGGGTCAACTTGTGCTTACCCTATGGAATTTTAAGTCCCAAGTAATCTTCTTGCAGGAGACCCATTTTAAGCAAGGGAGGATTCCGAAACTACCTCTGCACCCATTTAGACAATGGTTCCATAGTTGTCACCCTTCCTCCACATCCAAAAGCTTTGCCATTGCTTTCCACCACATGGAACCCTTTGTACTCCACCAGCAGCTGGCAGATGCAGGGGGCAGGATGCTAATTCTAAAAGGGGACATAGCCTCTTAGAAAATTACTTTTGCTAACTTATATGCCCCCAATGCCTCCACGGTGCCGTGGCTTCTGAAAGCACTGGACACCTTAAAAAAAGTGTTCGCGGAAGGTCCAGTTGTGATAGGAATGGATCTTAATTTAGTACTCAATCCATCTACTGACACTTTGTCGGGCAAATCCCACTTCTCACAGTCACTTGGGTAAACAACACCAGAAACTACACAAAATATATATATATATATATATATATATATATATATATACACACACACACATTCTACTCCAACCCTCATTCATCCTTCCTTGACCATATTTTAATCTCTACTTCTCTCCTACCGTTTTGTAGTGTTTCTAGGATAGGATCTATTATGATTTTGGACCACGCCCCCTGCGTGGCATCTCTTACCCTGTCCTCCTTGCCCAGCAACCAAGCTACACAGCTTAACAGATGGCTGGAAATGATGGAACCAAAGAGGCAGATTGATGTAGTTAGATTATCAGAGCATATTACGGGTCCCTACTTTCACAAACACCTATGGCTTCCAGATCGGCATCTTATCGATTCAGGGGACTGTGACCCCTTGTTGAGGGGTCTGTGGGAGATGGGGTCCGCGGCCCTCCTTGCAAATACCAGCAAAACTACTCCCAGACCTCATGGGACTTCCGACTGGGACCTATTCAGAAGTATTGAGTTTTCTTGCCTCAACTACCCTGGGGGAACTCTTGCAGACACGTAAGATCCCGCCCCTGGAAGTCCTCCTTATCCCACTTAGACAATCTCCTTCCCTTTTTCTATATCAATCCCACTTCCAAATGGTCTGCCGCAGTGCCCTGAGGAAACATGAAATACAAAGACGATTAACTCCTTTTGAAAAACTCATTGCCTCTCCAATTCTAAAACACAAGAAGGTCTCCACTTTATATGCACTGCTGGAAAGTCAGGGGAGAGACCAAACCACCTTTCTTGGTGGAATTGGAGAAAGAATTGAGCTTGGTGTTAACAGACAAGAAGAACATTAACATCATCTCATGGCTTTTCACCTTGCACTCTACTCTCTAGGTGGTACAGAACTCCCGAATTCCTGTATAGGAGAGGGTTTTCTGATTCGGCACACTGCTGGAGATGGAGGCAATGTGGGTTCACTATCACATATTTGGTGAAATTGCCATGTGATACGCCCCTTTTGGGACGGAGTACAGGATGTGATATGGAAACTTACATGCCCTGATTTTCAGAACTCAAGAACTAACAAGCTGTATAAACTTTCCAAAAAATGATATTACTACACACCTATTAGCCACTGCAAGATCATTAATCCCTTTCCATTGGCTGGATGTGTGCCCCCCTTCTGTGCAGGAATGGATTTCGAAGGCTAATCATATCTGCCAAATTGAGGAAATATCCAACTGGATCAGCAGATCCCATAATAGGTTTCTCAAGGTGCGGAAGCCATGGCGTGATATTGCCAGTTCTCTCTAAGCCTAACGGAGATCCCTCTCTCATCCCGCCCAATTCAGCATTTATATGAGCCCATTTTAATGAGCCTCTTTTGATGTGCCCATATACCAGAGGTGCCACCCCGCCCCCAACTTCACCCCTTCCCCACTTCATGTATGTTTTATGGTCATTACTTATTCTCATGTAAATCGAAATTTCATGGAAATACGCCTCAGAACTAGATTTTTTGCCATTTTGGAATGTCACATAACGGTTGGTTGAGCTAGCTTATTGTGATTTGGAAGTTTATGTGTTATATGTCATTTCTGCTTCCTCACTGTAAAACTGAAAATAAAGAATTTAGAAAAAAAAGAAGCAATTGCCAGACTATCGAATTCCCTGTATTACAAAATGTAAGAGTAAGGCTAGATTAACATCTGTGGCACACTGGTACCAAAATTAATTTCCGCACAAGGTTTCATGTAACCTAAGGCCGGTCTTGTGCTAGATTTACATGTGTGATACATTATCTGTTTTCTGTTTCTGTGTAGAAACAAAAAAAAAACAAAAAAAACATATGAGGGAGACCAACGACGCCCATTGGCTGTCATGGGGCCATTTTGGTTTCCATTATGGTGTCTGTCATTCTGCTGGACAATATACCGTCGCATGCAGTGGTATTTTCTGCTTTTTTGCCAGTGCTCTGCTTTTTGACAAAATCTCTGAGCAGTTGTGAACCTAGGGTTACAGATACTGTTTCTACCTGAAAGACACAGTAAGAAATGTGTTTAAATACTTTTGAATACACTGAATTGTACTCACCAGCTTGCCTATATCAGGTATAGTGACAGAGAACTAAGTCTGAAGACATGCGCAGTAGGTGTACATTCCCTAGCGCTGTCAGAACGGCTATGCCCAATCGGAGGACCCGGTCAGTGAGCTAATAACATCCATAGGTGAGCGGTCTATCAGTGACTGGATAACGGTAATATCATTTAACCCTGCCTTTGATGGATTGGCTGACGGCTAAAATGGGAGGGATCGAAATTATGTGAAAGGACACCGTTTCCAAGGCCTCGGGTTAGCTGCTCCTTACCCCTGATGAAGCCACATACGTGGTGAAACATGTTGGGGGACCTATTTTGTTATTTTAATTGCTACATCACTCTCCACAGACTATAGGGCGGCGTTAGGTGCCCAACATACGGTCCAGGCAGGCTATGCAGACCAAGTAAGGGTCTGCAGTTTAGGACTGACTTTTGATCATGGCTGGTGTGGGGTCAGGGTGAAAATGATACTTTGACTACCACCATACTACTAGGACTGCTTTGAGCAATCTAATACAACAGTTACTGGTGGCAATAGCCAGTCACTGGATGTGTAATATCAATAGACGCACTTGGTACAAGGTAGTGCCATTTATAAATAACTGGGCATGAAGTCAATGCCCTAGTGATTAACTAGTTATACTGACCGCAGTCTAGTATCATTTATAACAACTATAATTGAAGCCATCTAGTATACAAACAAGTGGCCCTCTGATCCTTGTCAGCTAATAAAGCAACAGCTACAACTGTGCAAATAAATAAATAATAATAAATAATAAATAAGCCGGACCTAGGAGGATGGTGTTAGTGTTTTTAGTGACACTACATTTAAGGTTCTTTCACACTTTTGTTATTAGTAAGTTTTAAAAGAGGTAAATAAAAGTTACATTTTATATTATAGGGGCCCCAAAGGGATCATTATAGCCTATGGCTATCTTTGTGTTGTTGTACTAATAAAGATTCTGGGCCAAGGGCCAGTTATTGTTTTTTGTAATTTATAATGCAGTACAGGCCTATCATGAATTGGGCACACTGCCGGGAGTCTGTGTGCCTAGAGTAAAAACTACTCTAGACCCTGACTGGAGTAATTTTCACTTGGTTTTTAGGCCTATTTCCAGTTGTGAAAGATGATAAATGTGCCAGGCCCAATGTCCCAGCCCCCACCACACCCCTGTCATTCCCTCACTATTCCCAAAAATATCGTTGCACAGACGTCAAAAAGTCACTGGGTCTTTGGTGTAGTGCCCATCGTAAATGACCTCCAATGATTCTTAATTACCTATTTACAGCAATGAATTTCTAGTCAGAGTATAGATTGTACAGAAGCTTTTAACACATATACAAGAATAGCTTAGTATCATAATGAAGTTAGGAGCCAAGGAGCTGTCAGACAATGAATGATACTGAGCAGGATACAAACCTTGCACACGCCTTCCTCGCACATTTTGGCCTTGATAGCTGTTCTGACCACCTGTAAATAACAACAGCTATTATGACACATTATACAGTGGTTGTGCTTAGATGAATTGTTTCTAGTAATGTAAACAGTTTACAGAAACACCCTATATGTTGTTGTAAACTGCTGTATGGGCACACAACAGGGTGCAGAAGGGAAGTAGCAACATATGGATTTTGGAGGGAAGATTTCACTGGGATAATTTTAAGTTGCCATGTCCCATTTGAAGACCCCCTGATGCACTCCTACAGTAGAAACTCCCATAAAGTGACCCGAGTAGTGACTCCCATAAAGTGACCTGGTTTTGCCGCCAACATCTGGTTGCCAAGGTGTCTATGCCAATCAGAGGTTTAACCAGCAAGTCCGATGCGCTGGCGTTACTGGTCACGTGACGGGCGCATCATGTGACCGGGAAGTGCGGTCTATTTAAACAGGCAATCTGCTGACCACAGGTTGCCTGTGATTAGTATTGTTCTTCTGAGTAACCTCACTACCCCTTTTGTCCTATACTGGATTCTAGACCTCTGATTTGGACCCTAACCTTGACTATAGCCTGACTATTTGAGCCCTGACGTTTCTTCCTGGTTTTGACACTGCCCTGATATTTTAACTGATTTATCTACTTCTGGTTTACCTTGTCCACTCTTTACCCTGACTTTGGCATGGTTTTGACTCTGATTTATGGTTCCTGATTCTTTTTAGTTCTGTCCCTCTTGGTTTGACCCGGATTATTGTTTCCACTGTATTCCTATGTTAGTGGCTGCTGATCTGTCACTTTATTACTTTCCTCCTCCAGTATAGACCATGCACTCATTTAGGAAGGAATTGTTGTCCAGTTGTGGGCCACTGCTTAGGGCAGATTGTGCAAGTAGGTAGGGACAGTGGGATGGGCGAGTTCAGGGTTCACTGCTCCCTACTGTGACACTAAGGCTAGTTTCACACGAACGTTGTGTTTTGCGGTCCGCAAAAAAAAACGGATGGCATCCGTGTGCATTTCGTATTTTGTGGAACGGAACAGCTGGCCCCTAATAGAACACTACTATTCTTGTCCGTAATACGGACAAGAATAGGACATGTTCTATCTTTGTTTGCGGGCTACGGAAGAGACATACGGATGCGGACAGCACACAGTGTGCTGTCCGCATTTTATGCGGACCCATAGAAATGAATGGGTCCGCATCCTATCCGCAAAAAATGAGGATCGGAGCCCGCAAAAAATACTGTCGTGTGAAAGAGGCCTAAAAAACAGACATACATGATAAATGACCTCCACTGATTTAAAATAAACAGAGCATAGGCAGCGGCCGGAGTAGATTTTCTGTTAGGTGCATGGACTACCAAAGATGTGTGGTACTTGCATAAAGTGTGGTGGACTGATAGAGATTTGCTGGATATTAAGGGTTGCACTAAGTATACACCTCTGTTGCATAATGCATACTTATGGGAAGTATTTAAATTGGATGGTTTTGACGAGTGGGTGCAAAAAGGTATGTACATTAAGTATGGGCTGAAAAGATTGTTTTTTTATGCCTATTTGGAGCTAAGGCATGCTCTGCAGTATCAAGAGAAGTAAGTCTCTACATTGATTGCTTTTACAGCTTTGTTTGACCAGGTGGTGCAGGCTTCGGCCTCATATAAGCTCATCTCGTTTGCATATGGATATCTTTTGGAGAGGAGTCTGGGGGAGCCAATGGATTAAAGGAAAAATGGGAAAAAGATGTGGGTCCTATAACTTTGGATCAGTGGCAGGACATCCTTGAGAGTACCTTATTACTGTCCATTAGTGAAGCACAGCGCCAATCGCAATTGTTCCTTCTACATAGAACGCCTTTAATGCTCCATAGGATGGGGGTCCGACCCAACATTAACAGCCTTCGATGTGCAGAGGCGGAGGCAGACCATATTCATATGATGTGGTCCTGTAGAGAACTGGGTACCTTTTGGGCGGATGTGTTCAATATGATAGATGATGTACACAATATTACTGTTCCTAGGAATCCACTAGTTGATGTTCTGGGGTATACTCAAACCTTAGCAGTAACAGAGGGGTGATAGCAAAGACTTTGTATTGTGCTAGGAAATTGGTTGCGAAGTATTGGATCCAAGCAATTGGTCCTAATAAACTAGAATTGATAGGGGTTGTAAATCACTTAGCTCGGTTGGAGCAGGGTATTTACATGTAAAGAGGAGGACTCGAAAAATTGTTTCTGGGAGAATTGTATAGTGAAATCTGGATTGGCCTCTCAGGATTAGACGAGGTCTTGGGTGGTGGATACTATGAGAGTTGTCGGTCTGGGCCAGAGATGTAGGACTGCTTACAAATGATCATTGAAGGGCACATCTATGGCTGAGAAAAAGTACTGATGCATGGATCTTGATGGGTGGATGGAGGACACTGGGGGTTAAGAGGGAAGGGGAGGGTGGATGGGTACTCTGTTGGGAGTATTGATGTAAATGTTTTGTACTTTTGTACTTGTGTTATATTGAAAAATGTAATAAAAAAGATCTGGGCAGATTCTAGGCAGCAACAATCTTGAGATTGTTTGACTCAGATCTTTCCTTCACCCCCGTTCATGTCACCTGCACTTTAGAAACACCTCTAGTTGTTTTCTTACTTTAGAAACTGCAAACACTGTTATTGCTTCCCTGATCCATTATCGACTTGATTACTGTATTTCATTATTAATTGGCCTTCCTTTCATTAGACTCTTCTCTCCAATATATCCTGAATTTTGCATCTATCTGTTCACTATAAAGGTGCCTACACCCTCTGCTAGTAACTGCACTGGTTACCCATACAGTATAAAATTTAATATAAAATTTTCACTCTCCCAAAAATATCTTCACTTTGCTAACCCTCTACATCTCCTGCATCATATGTCAACCACCCTATCCATGTACTACACTCTGCCAAAGATTTAGAACTAACATCCTCTATAATTTGAACCTCTCACTCCAATCTTTAAGACTACTCTCGAGTGGCACTAAATTGATTTAAACATTTCTATATGTTTCAAGACTAAAGTATGATGGATTTTATCCAAGTGTTGAACAAACTGCTATTTTCCAGAAAAAAGAAATTCCTACTACAAAATAACCGTGGGTATAGGTGTGTAATAATTGTTACCTTCTCCACAACAACCCAATACCTAGGATATATTATAAATTCAAAAGACTACACAATATCTGTCCCATCAACTTGGAGGATTAGTTGACGGTCCATTTTTCCGCAAAACTCAAGAATATTTTAAATATGCTTTACTTAATGTTAGGCACATCAGGTACTTCTGTACATGACCAGCGGTGGAAACGGCCCTCCTGTATTCAACTGTATCACCGTATACAAGAATACTGCAGCTGGGGTGGCAGTATTTTATGCTAGACTGTAGTATTTGGTTCTGTTGGGGCGGTATTTTGTGATGCACTAGATTATTGGTGACCCTGCCTAATTATGTTGCCACTGTAGTCTTTCAATTTGGACCCGTCTACAACATGGGGCTACTTTTAATTTTTTTTTCTAGGGCCATTTTAAGTTCCCCGTCCGCCCCTGATGGTAGTCAATGAAAGATACTGAGAAGTATGCTCACCTCCCACATTTTGGCCTTGACGCTGTGTGTTCTGACCACCTCCTGAGATAAAAAAAAAATGTGTTATAATGCCATATTACATAGTGGTAGTGTTTAGATAACTTTAAGAACATCTTTTCTGGTAGTGTAGTATTGAACTCAAATTTCTGTAACACAGATGTAAGGTTTTTGGCTTATGTATTGACCTTTTTATGCCCCTTTCACATGAGCGGGAGACTCGCATGTCTCCCGCAACGCATCTACAGGGCTGGACTCGGCACTGACTGGGATCGCATATAATGCTATGCGATTCCTGTCAGTGCCGAGTCCAGCCCTGTAGATGCGTTGCGGGAGACATGCGAGTCTCCCGTTCGTGTGAAAGGGGCATTACTCCATCATACACATCAATGTTTTGTTTTGTTTTTTTGTCCCTGCTTGAAAAAATGCTTGTGTCAATGTGAATTGCATTTTTGTGGCGTTTTTACAGTTTTTTTTTCCATTGTTTTTTCTTTTTACCGAGATCAAAATGACATCAGAGTAGGGTTGTCACAATACCAAAATTTGGATTTGATTTCGATACCATAAAAAAGTATTGCGATACTTGATACCATTCAATACCACCTGAAATTTTTTTTTTTTATATGTAAAATTGGGAAGGGGGGTGATTTAAACTTTTCATACTGTTTTGTTTTTTGAAACTTTTTTTTTTTTTTTTTTACTTTAGCCACCTTAGGGGGCAAGAACCCTTGTTCTATTCACCCTAAGAGATCTATTAGAGTGAATAGGATTTTACACTGTCCCTGCTGACCTGTGCTTTGTGCACACAGCAGCAGGGAGCTTACCATGGAAGCCATGGATGGCTTTAGTAGTGTCCTCACTGCCATGGTAACCGATCAGAGCCCTGCAATTTCACTGCTGGGGCTCCGATCGGAGGTTACCACTGCACCACCAATGAGGAGGGGGGGCCCTGTGGGCACTGGGCCATCAATGGATATAATACTGGGGGGCTCACTGCACCACCAATGACTATAATACTGGGTGTGGCACCCTCCGCTTACATTTGTATTTAGGGATAAATTACATTCATTGCTGACGCACTTACCACAGTCCCTCCCCTCCTCCTCACTGCTATTCTCATTGGTGGCAGCGCGTCACAGTGGGGAGGGAGGTACTCTCTCCTCTCCACTGTGCTGCTGAGGAGAACATGCTTAGAGTGGCGCATCCATGTGCTCTAACAGATACTAGTAAAACCTGGTATTGTATTGATCCGGGTACAAAAATACCGATTGGGTATCAATAATTCGATACCCGGTGCAACCCTACACCTGTCTAAAAATGCATGTCTTGCAAAAAAAAAAAAATAAAAAAAATAAAAAAAAAATCACAAAACAATATGCCATCTTGTGCTTGACATGTTGGTAAGGGGGCAAATCTGTGAGGGGCAGTGTCCAACACGGTGGCCATTTTGAAAGCCATCATCTTGGAACCAAGTAGATATTTTCAAATGGGAAGGGGTGCATTTGATATATGTATCTGATAAGGAATTCAATTATTCTTGCCAAAGTTATCAACAATTTTATTTTTGCCAGATATGGCTGCTAGATTAACACTTGAGGAGAGGACAGGGATTGTTCTGATCTCCGGGGAGAGCAGTACCAGAGTCATTGCAGCGGATTTCAATACTCAGCACCCTAAAAGACCACCCATCCACCATGGCACAGATAGCAAACTGCTTTCCAAATTTTGCTACACAGATTCTGTGTTTGACCTGCCAAAAAGTGGATGCAACAAAACTGCCACAGAGGAAGCAGCAACAGGTGTCATCCTGCTGTCCTTCAGCAAGAGCCCATATCATAGCACTTGGTGCCTGTCACAGGAGAACAGGGTCGAACCACCAACATATAAAATACAGTCCAACAATACAAAACAGCATAAGTGTAAAGAATAACATAAATTATAGTACAAGGTAACCCTTCAAAGTGCAATAAAGTAGTGAGTTGATGGCTTTGCATAGCAGAAATAGGGACAAATGTTCACTAACTTCCATGTTCCACAGTACCCTTGCTCCAAGGCACTACATTAGAGCGAGATGATATGTTTATTGGGGAAAACTATATAATTGAAAGTAGGCCCTAGGCTGATTCTAGCCTGGATACAAGATGAAATAAGGTTTGCCATGGAGGCTATGAGGAAGAAGGAATATCTGCCTCATCCTCCTTTCTGCTCTGCTTGTCAGGGATTATGATCCTGAATACAGCTGATCTTTAGCTGAATCTCTGTAGGAATGGAGTTCATGAGCAGATGTGGCTAATGAGCAGCAGGACTTGTATGCAGTCACCATTACCACAGTCTGTCCCGTCCGTCCTCTCTGTACTTCATGTCACCTGATGAACAAAATTCTCCAGAGATTCAGCTAAATATCATATTAAACTGTATTCAGAATCATAATCCCTGACAAGCAGAGCAGAGAGGAGGATGAGGCAATTCTTTAGCTCAGTATTGTGAAGTAACTCGTCCTCCTGTGTGATTAGGACAGGTTTTGTGTGTAGTAATGGGACGGCGGCCATTTTGTTTCTCCTAATCATCGCTCCCTAGACAAAATGAACCATTATAACCAATGTAAGATATTTGGGAATATATTTATTATAAAGTAATATTTAAGTATTTTCATCTTCTTAATTCCCGGAGAACCCCTTTAATCACAGCCATCTTCAAGACATAATTTAATCACAGCCATCTGCTGGCACCTAGCAGATGGAGTAAAACTGGCAGGGGGTCCTGTCTTCAAAGCAGGTCACTTGTATGTCACTTGTATACAATTCAAACCTTGTCCAGACACTGCGGAACCAAAAGTCTTTCATAGGAAGAACCCTCCTCAGGGAGCTTTCAGCTGTTAGACATGAAAACTACTTTCCAGACGTAATGGAGCCAGGAATTAATAAAGAATTATGGACTGGCTGGTTATCACAAACCTAAGCGAATCATATATTCGCGAAGCGGGGACAGAGAGGAACAGGTACATGTCCATAAGTTAGCGATCACATGTCAGGAAGCGGAGATACGGAGATCTCCAAGCAGGAACCTGATAATTGTGTCGTGTTTGGTCTCCACCTGTAGCCGGAACTCAGGTGGGTCAGTTGGTACCAGAACCTTTTCCCTGTGACCTCCCGGTCTGGAGCTATGGTCCATATTGGTTTTGTGGAGCTTTTGGCTACCAGAACTGGGACAGAGGGGGGTTGACTCCTCACGGGGGAGGAGGGGAGTGGGCGGCTGCAGGATAAAAAGGCCCCAAAGAACAAAGGCCATGGTCTTTCTCTGGAGGGGGTCACCTGGAGCATTGGTGTTTGGAGAGACCCTTGGACAAGCTGCTGACATCACTGCCCCATGTGGTTACAGCCAGGCCTTACAGCAACCCAGAAACCATCTTAACGGACTATCCATCTCTCTGGTAACTGACTATTGTTCTGTTCAATTCTGTTGTACCATACCACTTGTATTTGCATATCTGACCATTGTATCCATCTTCTGTGTATATAGTTATATCTAGTGAGCTCTTAAGGCGATTAAATATATAATTTAATCTTGTGCTGTTCTTGTACCTCGATCACGAAACCCCACGTCCGTGTTCTCAGTAATATTGTTATAGGCTAACTAGGGTTGGTTGCTCACCCGATATAATCCGTTAACGGCCTGGAGTTATATCAAACGAAAGCTGGTGGCAGTACTACTGGGATGATAGACTCATTTTCACTGGTGGTAGCGAAAAGGGTCTCTCAGCTGGTTAGGATAGTGAGTGAGCGTAGCGCCATGCAGGGATCACGTGGGCTGCCCTCTCTCCCTTTCTGTGCCTGCCTGTGCCCGCATGGACAGGAGGCATCTGTGAAAAACCATTCCATATGTAACCTTACACACCCCGAGGGGGCGTGGAACGTCACGTGTTTGTAGGCAAAGACTGAACCGTACTGCGTGATCCCCACGTAAGCACGTGAAGGGGCGGGACTGCGGGTACGGTTCGTCACAGAGGCATACAAGTTCCATTTGGTATCCTGCAGCACATTTGCTCACAGATGTTGCTGCTGGACCTGTAGATCCTGCACATTTGTTGAATCCCAGCATCCCAGTTAGTCCCATAACTGATCAATTGGCGATAAATATGGTGAATGGGTAGGCCAAGGAAGTGTTACAGTCAGGTGGAGACATTCCTGGGCAACCCTTGATGTATGGACAAGCATTATCCTGCTGAAAAAAGCCCTGGCATGAAAGGCAACACATGTGGTCACAGGATGTCTTACACATATCGCTTTACTGTTAGTGTCACTCGTATCGCTACATGGGGCGACTGACTGTCATATGCGATGGCTTCCCAGATCATCACAAGCAGAAGTTGGGGCAGTTGCCTCAGTAAAAGCAGGATTGAAGCTCTTACCACAAGACTTTTAAACTCAAACCTCGACCATTGTAAGATCCCAAACAGAACCTGGATTCAATAAAGACAATATGGTTCCAGTCTGTAGCATTCTAGGCTTCTTGTTCATGACTTCTCTGCGAACAAAGACGACAGTGGCTGGCTACCAATTGCTGCAAACGTAATGGACACTGTGACCCCAAATTTCCTTCTAAGTGTCTGAAAATGGTCCAGACAGAGACAGGAGCATGTAATAAAGGTACCAACTGTGTCTGGATGGTGAATAACGAAACTGTGGGAGCTACTCATACTGGTGGTCTGTCTGGGCAATCCAGAGCCTGTCTACTGTGTGTATGCGCTCATGTAAACACCAACACCTAACATCTACTTTGGAATGGCCTAGATGCCAGGCAGATTACCTAAATGACAATCGTGCTTCTCTCAGTCCAATGATGCGCCCCCTCTCAGTCTGTCAACTGGGCAAAATGTCTTTGAGTGCATCATAGAGGCATGTGCAGTCAGCAATCTCTTATCAAGTGATACAGTACCCAAATGTTGCCTCTAAGAGGCTTTTTATAAGGCAATGCAAGAAGCACTTTTAAACCATCTTTTGGCAAGACCCAGGGTCTAATCAGACTGTACCTGTAATCATTAGATCTTCCTGAGACACAACTGCATGCTGAATTTTGCATTAATCCAATATTTCTATCTGTGTGTGTTATTTAATTTTGTCAATAAGTGTGAATATATATTTTACTTTGACTTTCACAGCAGCCCGCCCCTTTAACAGTGAGTTTCACAGCACCCCACTCCCACAACACCCTTTAAGAGTGACTGCCACAGTACCCCAATCCCTTAACAGTGACCTCTCAGTACTCTCCTGCCTTACCAGTGACCTCCACAGCAGCTGCCCCTTTAATAGTGCCTCCTGCCCCCTTAACAGTGACCTCCACAGTGTCTGCCCCTTTAACAGTAACCTCCACAGTGCCCGCCCCTTTAACAGTAACCTCCAAAGCGGCCTGCCCCCTTAACAGTAACATCCACAGTGAATGCCCCTTTAACAGTGACCTCCACAGTGCCCGACCCTTTAACAGTAACCTCCACAGCAGCTTCCCCTTTAATAGTGGCCCCTGTCCACTTAACAGTGACCTCCACAGCGCCCTGCCCCTTTAAGGCTAGGTCTACATAACGACATGTGTCGCGCGACATTTGGCCGCACCAGTGTCGCACAACCATTTTTTATAATGATAGGCTATGGTGTCGCACTGAGGGATGCTGCGACATAACAGTCGCAAAAAATCCATCCAAGATGGATACCGTATACCGCATACCGTAGTGCAACACCATAGACTATCATTATAATAATTGTTGCTCGACATTGGTGCAACATCAATGTCACGCGACACATGTAGCAGTGTAGCTGTGCCCTACAGTATGTGTCGTGTGACTTATTGTCGCGCAACACATGTCGTTGTGTAACCCTAGCCTAAGGCTGACCTACAGCAGTAAAGACAAATGGCTGGGTTGTTATGGAAACCTAGAGTAAAACTGTGTGTACATATATGTGACCATGTGTAAGAAGCAGGCTGCGCCAAGGCCTGTGGGAGGTAAGCACTAAATTGTGTTTCAGGGAGCTATTTACCTGAGCTCCTCAGCTGCCTGCTAATTACTTCTCATTACCAGTCTGGTTATTACACAGAGTGAAAACCTATTTCCCAAGTCTTTCTTGTTCTCACCCAGCTTCCTCTCCACTGCCCCCTGGCTGGGTTGATATGGAAACCTTTAGTAAAATTGTGTGTATGTGGAGACAAAGGGCCTGCAAGGTTCTATTCACTGATAAAGGACATGTGACTGTGTGTATGGCAGTTGGGATTTGAAGAGAAAGACTTGCAGGTCATTTTTTTGGGAATATCTCAGGAACGGTAAGCCCTAGAGAGCTGAGACTCGGTCTAAAACCTTCCCGGACACCTGATGCACCTGTGTGCAAAATTTGATGAAGATTGCTAGCGTATAAAGAACAGACAGAAACTCATTTTTATAATACAAGAAGATATATATATATATATATATATATATATATATATATATATATATAAAATCTCTGAGTATATGAATGTATGTATGTCCGCTAAAGGAATCCGCACCGTCGCAGCTGCAATCACGAAATTTGGCACACAGGTACATCAGGTGTCCGGGGTGGTTTTAGAACAGGTCTCAGCTCTTCAGGACGTACCGTTCCTGACATATCACAAAAAAATGCATTAGCCAATAGAAGCCTGGTCACATGACCCTTATCAGCCAATAGAAGCACGCAGGCAGTTAGTCTCCACACACACCAGGTTTCCATAACAACCCAGCCATTTTCCTTCACTGCTGTAAATCTGCTTTAAAGGGGCAGAGCGCTGTGGATGACACTGTTAAAGGGGTATTCCGGTTACCATAAATATAACTTATGTTTTAGACTAACTCATCATCAATCATTACCTAATATAATGTAAATTTCACATATTTACCATTCAGTAGTAATAAAAGATGTTTTTATCCACTGCTACCCACTATGTTTCCTCATAAATTACCATGGCAACAACCTGTAATTCAGGCCACCCTCAAAAGAAGGACTAAAAAGCCCCACCCCCTTTGTCTAAGAGTGAGCTGTTCAATAGGACATCCCTTTCCTCCTTCCAGGCTCTGCGCATGACGGAGGACAGGGAGTCAGAAAGCCGGACTGTTCAGCCTAAAACCGGACCTCTGGCCACCCTAGGGGCAGGCTGTTCTTAGGGTGGCCAGATGTCCAGTTTTAGGCTGGACAGTCCGGTTTTCTGGCTCCCTGTCCTCTGTCCAGCACAGTGCCTGGACGGACGCAGGGATGTCCACCCTTTCAGTAGCTCAGACAGCTTCTCCTCTGTGTCTTCACTGAGCCAGGGGTGTGACCTCATGTTTAGGGGCGTGACTTCACGTTTGGGGGCATGGCCGGTGAGATCCAGCTTTCTGGGGTGAAGCCAGGGGCCTGTTAAAGGGGCGGGCTCCTGTGAAGGTCAAAGTTAAGAGGTGGATTGCTATGGAGGTCCCATTTTAGGGAGGGTCAATGATAAGAGGTGGCTTGACAATGGCCCCATTGAGCAGGGCTGAAACGTAGCAGGAATAAAGGATCCACTACTTGTTCACAAATTCGGTGTGCTGCCTCATCTCTTGGATTATATACGCTGAAGACTCCTTAGCCTGGAATCTATTGAGGGTTTGCACCCGTTTCAACTCTACTGTGCTGCTGCTATTTTTGTGTTTTGGTATATATATATATATATATATATATATATATATATATATATATATTACATACAAATACATAAACAGTACATAAATATTCATTATGAAGATTATTACTCACCTCTATTTATCCTGTAGTTGCTGTTTTGATTGACTTTATGCGTCCTGTCCATTGTTAATTTTGTGAGTGAAGTTTTCACTTTTTTTATTCAATTTCTGTGGAAAGTGAACATCCAAAGTTATAAATTAGAAAGATAAAAAAAATTCTTAATGGGGTTTTTTTTCATAACGTTTTTATTGACTTGGAATGTTTATTTCATTTATGAAATCAACCATATGGGCTTTGTTGTAGAAATACTGTTAAAGCAGCAGTGGAAGCTCCTACTTTGATGGACCTAAACTGTCCATATCATTAGGATGCTACAGTTTATTTTGCAAGAGAAATGTCTGCCCAGACAAATCTTCCTTTGGGGAAATGAGCTGTTTCGTGTGGGTGTCAGTGCCTGAAAGCAGTTGTCTAAGGAAATTATTTACCATAATAATAGCAAAGCTTGAAAAAACATAAAGGAGGTCATTTATCAAACTGGTGTAAAGTTTGACAGCTCCTTTGGAAAATGAATGGTGGAATCTGATTGGTTTCTATGGGCAACTAAGCCAGTTCTACTTTATTTTGTTTGTGTTACATGTGGTGTGTTGTGTTACATGTGGTCCGCTGCCAGCATCCTCCATTGTATGCATTTTTGCTGGGGATTATGTTCAGCAGCGGACCACATGTGCAACAGCATTTGGGGTTTTTGAGTATTTTCTGCCATTTTAGACCACTTTTTTTCTGTGACTGTGTTTGGACATTTATACCTGGACGTGTGGCAACTCCAGGTTGAATGTGCCTTGATTTGACTAATGGGTAACATTCAGGTGCACCTTTGCAGCCTGGGTCACATGACGTCAGGGTTAAGAGGGACTCACAGCCTCCGCCCCCCTCCCATTGTATGTGTGATTCCACGCTGGAGGTAACTGGGAGCTGGTTCCTGTGTGTCGGACTTCATGCCCCTATCTGCAATTACCTATACCATAGTAGGGTGAGCGTTAGGTCCCGTGCCAATTGAGATACCTTGACGGGGTGCTCGGGCTCCGGTATGTTCTTGATATAAGAATATATTGGCGAAAGTCTCATTTTAACATCAGTGTGAGGGTTAGCCATATATTGTCAATTGCATTCACCGTTGTAGTGCACCATTTTCTGTGAATTCATGTCATCATTTACTTTGGCAAAAACAAACTCTTAAGATAATATATCTAATATATAAAGCTGAGTGTATGTATGTGTGTATGTACGTCCGCTAAAGGAATCCGCACTGTCGCAGCTACAATCACGAAATTTGGCATACAGGTACATCAGGTGTCCGGGAAGGTTTTAGAATGGGTCTCAGCTCTCCAGGACGTACCGTTCCTGAGATATTCCCAAAAAAATGCATTAGCCAATAGAAGCTTGGTCACATGACCCTTATCAGCCAATAGAAGCTTGCAGGCAGTTAGTCTCCACACACCAGGTTTCCATAACAACCCAGCCATTTTCCTTCACTGCGGTAGGTCTGCGTGAAAGGTGCAGAGCGCTGTGGATGACACTGTTAAAGGGGTATTCCGGTTACCATAAATATAACTTATGTTTTAGACTAACTCATCATCAATCATTACCTAATATAATGTAAATTTCACATATTTACCGTTCAGTAGTAATAAAAGATGTTTTCTTCCACTGCTACCCACTATGTTTCCTCATAAATTACCATGGCATCGACCTGTAATTCAGACCACCCTCAAAAGAAGGACTTAAAAGCCCCACCCCCAGCTCCAGCTAAGAGATGCCCCCAACTCGGTCAGGTCACACCCCTTCATTCCGCAGACGACGAGGATTGAAAAAATGAGGGTAAAAATCACCTTCTGTCAGCTGCAGGGGTGTGTCACGCTACGGTGTGGGAGGGGAAACTCCACACCGAGCATACACCGATACACTACAGTGAGATGAAGACCGATTAGCAAGTAAGAAGCCAGTGGCAAGGAAAACCACTGAACCAAGTGCACCGGAAATACCAGAAACCAAACCCAGAGGGCAGAAACCCAGTGAGCCCCGTTCTTCACAGAGCCCCAGATGGTAGGGATGCACTTATCCAGAACTCACTGGCTGCACCTCCAGGATGATCCCGGTGCACCTGGCAACTTACTTGCTGACACTGCTGATAGAAGCACCAGCAGTCCACACACCAAAGACTGGAGCCCAGGCACATGTACTGAACCCGAACACCTAACAGGACTCAGTACACACAACACACCCAGGAACCAGCTCACCAGCAACAACTCACTGTATCGCTGTTCCCCCTCCGGGGAACCCTGGAGCCCTCTCACCAAAGGCAGATACATACAGGAAATGTCTGGACTCCATGTCAGAAGACACTTGGCAGTCACAGACCAAACACCCACCCGTACATAAACCACATAACAGGAATAAGGGAAGGGGAAGAGAGGACCTCAGGAAGACCTCGATGACATATTAAGTTGCCACAAGGACTGGGCAGATGGAATCCAAGGAAAGGTGCATAGCTCCAGCACCAACGGAGGCTGAAGCACAACTAACCCACCAGGCTAGCAACAACAGAATAAAAGCACCTAGTGACCACACCCAGGTCAATATGTTAACCCCAAGAGAACCAGACAGGGAAGGAGGGAAGTATGCAATAAGGGAACATACCAGCAACCAAAACTACACGTTGCCCCTGGCAACCACGGCCTACTACCGCAGCCAAAATGCCAGGACACAAACATGAGCAACATGGAAGCCGTGTCACGGAGAACAACCGAGACACCACCAAAATACACGTTGCCCCTGGCAACCAGCATACAACCAAATCCGGAATACCAGGGCACAAACATGAGCAACATGAAACATGTGTCACGATAACCACACGGTACGGGTGGGAGGGAGGGCGACTTTCTCCCTGCAGCTCACGCTCAGACTGCACAGTGCTGCTGTCCGAAAGTGAGCTGTTTAAAAGGACATCCCTGTCCTCTGTCCAGGCCTTGCACCAGATGAAGGACAGGGAGTCAGAAAGCCAGACTGTCCAGCCTAAAACCGGACCTCTGGCCACCCTAGGGGCAGGCTGTTAGGGTGGCCAGACGTCTAGTTTTAGGCAGGACAGTCTGGTTTTCTGACTCCATGTCCTTCATCTGGTGCAAGGCCTGGACAGAGGACAGGGATGTTTACCCTTTCAGTAGCTCATGCCCAGACAGCTTCTCATCTGTGTCTTCACAGAGTCAGGGGGTGTGGCCTCATGTTTAGGGGTGTGGCTTCATGGGGACCGGGGGTGTGGCTTTACATTTGGTGGCATGGCCGGTGAGGTCTGTCTTTCCTGGTTGAAGACAGTGGCCTCCCTAGGAGTCAGGGGCATGGTCTCATGTTAAGGGGTGTGGCTTCATGGAGACGGGGAGTGGCTTCACGTTTTGTAGCATGGCGGTGAGGTCTGGCTCTCTGGGGTGAAGACAGTGGCCACCCTAGCTGCTGTGGAGGTCACAGTTAAAGGAGAGGGCACTGTGGATGTTACGTTAAGGGGCGGGCACTGTAGAGGTCCCTCTCAATATCTTTTAATGACAAACACACAAACATTAAATGAAATAGATGAAATATACCCGGGCGAAGCCGGGTCCCTCTGCTAGTATATATGGAAAATTGATAATAAAACATAAAACTACATTTTCTATGTTTTAGCATGAATTAAACTGATTGAACTGCAATCAATAAGAGCTCAGCTTTCATTTTGTAAACTACCATGACAGTTGCACTCACTGATTGTTTTGCTATTGCCAGCAATGATAGATGAAGCCCTGTGTATGTCACTCAGAGCAGATTACATAGTAATCTGGGTAACCGCCCGGGACTCAAGTTTCTTATTGGGCCCGTAGAAGTTCTCCTTAAAATAAGACCTATTGAGGAAAGACTGATGGGAAAGCTCAGAGTTTCTTCTGGATAGTAGCCTTAGCCATTACCAGCACAGTGAGCCAATCAGCACCTGTTATATGCTGATGACGTCTAAATGCTCCTGCCCAGTAGTTTTGGGTTGCACATGCCTGGGGCAAGACTATCACCAGCTACTATGCAAGGACATCTTAGGCCTCTTTCACACGAGCATGTCCGGATTTGGTCCGGATGCGTTCAGGAAAATCCGCACGCATCCGCACCAATCCGCACGCAATCGCAGTCAGTTTTGACTGCGATTGCGTACGTTCGTTCAGTTTTTTCCGCGCGGGTGCGAAGCGTTTCAATGCGTTTTTCACGCGCATGCGAAAAAACTGAATGTTTACAAACAACATCTCTTAGCAACCATGCGTTAAAACCGCATTGCACCCGCACTTGTGTTTTCACACAGACCCATTCACTTCAATGGGGCCAGTTCTGCGTGAAAAACGCAGAATATAGAACATGCTGCGATTTTCACGCAACGGCGAACTGCTGCGTGAAAAACATCGCTCATGTGAAAAGCCCCATTGAAATGAATGGGTCAGGATTCAGTGCGGGTGCAATGCGTTCGCATCACGCATTGCACCCGCGCGGAAACATCGCCCGTGTGAAAGGGGCCTTACTTGTTAGGCTTCCATAGGTGAGGATGTGGGGAATAGTGATAGATATATGGTTTCTGTGAGAGGAGGGAGAATTTGTTGATCATGACCTGACTACAATAGAGAAAGATATTTAGCTGCAACTTACTGTACAACTAAGCTAGAAGAACCTCTTTCCTTAGCTCAGTCAGTAATGCTGACACATTTGCTGTACCTGAATATGTAGTACCCTGGAGCAACTTTTGGCTGTGGACATTTCTGCACATTTGCCCTTATTGCTACTATACAAACCCAACAACTCATTACTTTATTGCTCTTTAAAGAGTTGACTTGCACTATGATTTATGCTGTTGCCTGTATTTATATGTTTATTGTAATATATCCTGTTCATTTGCATTTGTTATTACAGTATAGCTGCACTGCACTGTGGAAAGGGTTAATGCATAGCCAGCTAATACTGATAGACTTTATGACTTTCTACCTATGCAAAGTTTTGGAGAGAAAAAAAACAGACACACTGGGGGAGATTTATTAAACTGGTATAAAGTAGAACTGACTTGGTTGCCCATAGCAACCACATTCCTCCTTTCATAGCTCCTTTGGAAAATGAAAGGTGGAATGTGATTGGTAGCTGTGGGCAGCTAGTCCAGTTCTACTTTATACCAGTTTGATAAATCTCCCCCACTGACTTGCATTGAAGTCTATGACAGATAGAAATTGTAACAATGTTTGTGTTTAGGCTGTGATTCTCCACTTCCCACTAGATGGTTCTAGTTCAGCTACAAACTATATATACACACACACACACACACACACACACACAGTACAGACACACCTTCTCATTCAAAGAGTTTTCTGTATTTTCATGACTATGAAAATTGTAGATTCACACTGAAGGCATCAAAAGTATGAATTGACACATGTGGAATTATATACTTAACAAAAAAGTGTGAAACAACTGTAAATATGTCTTATATTCTAGATTCTTCAAAGTAGCCACCTTTTGCTTTGATTACTGCTTTGCACACTCTTGGCATTCTCTTGATGAGCTTCAAGAGGTAGTCACCTGAAATGGTTTTTACTTCATAGGTGTGCCCTGTCAGGTTTAATAAGTGGGATTTCTTGCCTTATAAATGAGGTTGGGACCATGAGTTGTGTTGGGCAGAAGTCAGGTGGATACACAGCTGATAGTCCTACTGAATAGACTGTTAGAATTTGTATTATGGCAAGAAAAAAGCAGCTAAGTAAAGAAAAACGAGTGGCCATCATTACTTTAAGAAATAAAGGTCAGTCAGTCCAAAAAAATTGGGAAAACTTTGAAAGTGTCCCCAAGTGCAGTCGCAAAAAACATCAAGCGCTACAAAGAAACTGGCTGACATAAGGACCTGGGGATGGCCCCCCAGGTGAATGCTGTAAAAAAAAATTGTTAAAAAAACTATGCCAAAATAGCCATTTTTTTCCCTCTTCCCTCACAAAAAGTGTAATAGCAGGCGATCAAAAAGGCGTATCTATCCCAAAATGGTACCAAACCGTCATCTCGTCCTGCAAAAATGATACCCTACCTGAGACAATCGCCCGAAAAATAAAAAAAAATATGGCTCTCAGAAAATGACAACACCAAAAAAAGATTTCATTCTGTTCAAAAATGCATCTAATGTGTAATACTTTCAAAAAATAAAAATGTTAGACATAGTGGGTATTGCCGCGTCCGTAACAACCTGCTCTATAAAAATATTACATGAGATGGCCCCCCAGGCGAATGCTGTAAAAAAATTGTTAAAAAAAACTATGCCAAAATAGCCATTTTTTCCCCTCTTCCCTCACAAAAAGTGTAATAGCAGGCGATCAAAAAGGCGTATTTAACCCAACATGGTACCAATCAAACCGTCATCTTGTCCCGCAAAAATGATACCCTACCTGAGACAATCGCCCAAAAAATAAAAAAAATATGGCTCTCAGAAAATGACAACACAAAAAAAGATTTTTTTCTGTTCAAAAATAAATCTAATGTGTAAAATTTAATAAGAATAAAAATGGTAGACATATTGGGTATCGCCGCGTCCGTAACAACCTGCTCTATAAAAATATCACATGATTTGCCCCCTCAGGTGAATGCTGTAAAAAAATTTTTTAAAAAAACTATGCCAAAACAGCTATTTTTTTGAACCTTGACTCACAAAAAGTGTAATACCAAGTAATAAAAAAGTGTTATTTACCCCAAAATGGTACCAATAAAAACGTCACCTCATCCTGCAAAAAATTAGCCCCCACATAAGACAATAACTCAAAAAAATAAAAATCAATGGCTCCTGCAAACCAATCCATCAAAAGCTGTTCTGCAAAATCCATATGGTGCTCCTTCCGTTTTGAGTCCTGCCATGTGCCCACACAGCAGTTTACCACCACATATGGGGTGCTTTTCTCCTGTTACTACTTATGAAAATAAAAAATTTGGGGCTAAAGCAACATTTTATTGGAAGAAATGAAACTTTTCATTTTCACAGCCAAGTGTTTCCAAATTCCATAAATAGCGTAAAAGGGGTCAAAGTGGCCAGTACCCCCCTTAATATATTCTTTGAAGGGTGTAGTTTCCAAAATGGGGTCACTTTATGAGGATTTCCACTGTAGGGGTACGTCAGGGTCTCTCAATTACAAAATGGTGCCTAAAAACCATTCTAGCAAAATCTGCCACTAAAATCCATATGGCGCTCCTTTCCTTCTGACCACTGCCACAAACCCATAGAGACGTTTACCACCACATATGGGGTATTTCTGTAAACTGCAGAATCAGAGCAATGTATATTGAGGTTTAGTTTGCTGTTAACCCTTGCTGTGTTGCAAGAAAAAAATTATTAACATGAATAATCTACCAAAAAATTGAAATTTTGAAATTTCACCTCCATTTTCCTTTAATTCTTGTGGAACACCTCAAGGGTTAGCAAAGTTTGTAACAGCAGTTTTTTTATAATTTGAGGGGTGTAGTTTCTAAAATGGGGTCATTTATGGGGGTTCATTATGTAAGCCCCTCATAATCACTTTATATCTGAATTGGTGCTTAAAAAAATGGTTTTGGAAAATTTGGTGAAAATTTGAAAAATGGCTTCTAAACTTCTAAGCCCTCTAACATCCTAAAAAAGTAAAATGACATTTATAAAAGGATGCCAACATAAAGTAGACATATGGGGAATGTAAAATAATAACTATTTTTGAAGGTATTACTATTTATTTTGAAAGTAGAGAAATTGAAATTTGGAAATTTTTCCACATTTTTGGTAAATTTGGTATTTTTTTATAAATAGAAATGAAATATTTTGCCACAAATTTACTACTGTCGTGAAGCACAATATGTGATGAGAAAACAATCTCAGAACGGCCTGGATAAGTAAAAGTGTTCCAAAGTTATTACCACATAAAGTGACATGTCAGATTTGCAAAAAATGGCCTGGGCAGGAAGGTGAAAACAGGCCCGGGGTTGAAAGGGTTAAGTATTTGGTCACCTACAAACAAGCAAGATTTTTGGCTCTCACTGACCCGTAACTTTTTCTTTAAGAGGCTACTCTGTCCTCCACTCATTACCTGTAGTAATGGCACCTGTTTGAACTTGTTATCAGTATAAAAGACACTTGTCCACAACCTCAAACAGTCACACTCCAACCTCCACTATGGTGAAGACCAAAGAGCTGTCGAAGGACACCAGAAACAATTGTAGACCTGCCCCAGGCTGGGAAGACTGAATCTGCAATAGGCAAGCAGATTGATGTCAAGAAATCAACAGTGGGAGCAATAATTAGAAAATGGAAGACATACAAGACCACTGATAATCTCCCTCAATCAGGGGCTCCGCGCAAGATCTCACCCCGTGGGGTCAAAATGATCACAAGAACTGTGAGCAAAAATCCCAGAACCACACGGGGGGACCTAGTGAATAACCTGCAGAATGCTGGGATCAACATAACAAAGACTACCATCAGTAACACACTGCAATGCCAGGGACTCAGATCCTGCAGTGCCAGACGTGTCCCCCTTCTTAAGCCAGTACATATCCGTGCCTGTCTGAAGTTTGCTAGCCACTTCAAGTCTGCCCATTGACTATAAACGTCCTTGAGCTTTGCCCCCTGTGTGCAGTACCTGTACATAGAAGCTCCATGACTCAGCTGCCTCCTGACAGCCAAGAACATGGAGCTTTAACCTGAGACCTTTTTTCCTGGCCTCCAGGCTTTTGATCACTCTGACAAGCTGTCAAAGCCATCACAAATGCTTGTACTATCTCCCTCTCATTACTGCCGGTCACAGAGCAGTTTACAACTACATATTGGGTGTTTTGGCAAACTTCAGAATCAGGAAAATAAATATTCAGGTTTGATTTGCTGTTTACCCTTGCTATCTTATGGGAAAATGAATTAAAAATTGAAAATCTGCGAAAAAATGTATATATTTTAAATTTCACCTTCCTTCTGTTTTAATTCTTGTGGGAAATCTAAAGGGTTAACAAACTTTGTAAAATCAGTTTGGATTACATTGGGGGCTGTAGTTTCTAAAATATGTTCATTTATGGGAGGTTTCTATTATTTAAGCCCCTTAAAGTCACTTTAGAACTGCAAAGGTCCTTTAAAATTAACTATTGGAAATTTTCATGAAAATCTTAAAAATTACGTCTAAAATTTGAAGCCTTCTAACATCCTAAAAAAAATAAAATTACATTTCCTACATTATGCCAACATAAAGTGGACATATGGTGAATATTCATTAATAACAATTTTATTAGATATCCCTATGCAACTTAAAAGCAGAGAAATTCATATTTAAAAAATTGTGATTTTTTTTTCAAAATTTTCAGTAAATTTTGATTTTTTATAAATAAAGGTAAAACATATTGACTCATATTTACCATTAACATGAAGTACAATGTGTCATGAGAAAACAATCTCTGAATGGCTTGGATAAGTAAAAGCGTTCTAAAGTTATTACCACATGAAGTGACACATGTCAGATTTGCAAAATTAGGCCTGGTCTTGAAGTGGCTAGAGAGCGTTTGGATGTTCCAGAAGAGTATTGGGAGAATGTCATATGATCAGATGAAACCAAAGTAAAACTGTTTGGTAGAAACACAACTCATCGTGTTTGGAGGAGAGTGAATGCTGAGTTGCATCCAAAGAACACCATACCTACTGTGAAGCATGGGGATGACAACATTATGCTTTGGGGCTGTTTCTCTGCAAAACGACCAGGACGACTGATCCGTGTACATGAAAGAATGAATGGGGCCATGTATTGTGAGATTTTGAGTGCAAACCTCCTTCCATCAGCAAGGGCATTGAAGATGAAACGTGGCTGGGTCTTTCATCATGACAATGATCCCAAGCACACCGCCAGGGTCCTGAAGTGACCTAGCCAGTCTCCAGATCTCAACGCCACAGAAAACCTTTGAAGGGAGTTGAAAGTCCGTGTTGCCCAGCGACAGCCCCAAAACATCACTGCTCTAGAGGAGATCTGCATGGAGGAATGGGCCAACATACCAGCAACAGTGTGTGCCAACCTTGTGAAGACTAACAGAAAACGTTTGGCCTCTGTCATTGCCAACAAAGGATATATAACAAAGTATTGAGATTAACTTTTGTTATTGATCAAATACTTATTTTCCACCATAATTTGCAAATAAATTCTTTAAAAATCAGACAATGTGATTTTCTGGATTTGTTTTCTCATTTTGTCTCTCATAGTTGAGGTCTACCTATGATGTCAATTACAGGCCTCTCTCATACACATATACAGTTAGAACCCTTGATTTTCTGAAGATAGTAGAAAATGGAAGACATACAAGAATAGTAGAAAATGGAAGACATAGTAGGAGAGACTACATGAGTTGCCAGAACAAGACGCTGAGATGGTAAACCGTGCCACAAATCCTCTAAGATCAGTAAAATAGGATGACAGGGTAACTGTGTGTCTAGGACAGCATGAACTCTAGATACAACTCTGTTGCTATGTTGCCATTATTCTGCTAGCCTGACTGACTAAAATATAAACAGCATCTACCTGTATTATCCACTAGTTGCGTAAATTTTCAGCATTTACATTTGACATTTCCAAGTGGCCACAGGGGGACATTTTGAGGGTGGAGTATTACAGAGCCTTACGGTCCCCCTCATGTGGTCTGGTTGTACAACTTAAAGATATGGCTGGTAACGACTGGGTGCAGATGTCAGAGTATTGAGATCACTGCAAGGAATATTGAGTTAGAGATAAAAAGGGTGGTTGGCACCAATTGGAACAGAGGATGTATAGACATAGTTCAAATGGAGCTGCTCTTGGCTATATATTTCTGGGTGGTGACTGGACCTGGGTCCTATTCCATCTATTAGAAATGTAGCATGCAGGAGCCTTAAGAGGCCTTATTCCTGTGTAGGTGGATTGAGGTGGGGAGATGTATTTGTGATGCTGCACTCAGAGGAACCATTGAAGGCCTGTGGTAATACTGTAAGGGCTCATTCAGATGACCGCAAAACACGAATACCAGTCCATGTGCGTTCCACAATTTGTGGACCGCATATGGTTGGCACTATGATAGAAATACCTATACTTGTCCGCAATTGTGAACAAGAATAGGACAAGCTCTATCATTTTGCGGGGCCACAGAACAGGACTACAGATGCAGTCAGCACATGGTGTCCTGTCCGCATCTTTTGCGGCCACATTGAAATGAATGGGTCCGCACCCGTTTCACAAAATTGAGGAGCACATGCGGACATATTCATACGGTCATGTGAAGGAGCCATTATACTGGGCAAGACCAAGTCATCACGGAGCATGCGGTGAGCTAACTGAACAGCTGCTAATTAGGCTAACTATGGAGGAATGACATTTTCAATGTGTAGATCGATGTGTAGATTGTTGCATTAGCTGTGTAGGCTACGAACATTGCTTGCGTTGGTGAGGTTAGTTCTGGTGGAGTCTGCTGTAGGGGTTAAGTCAGCCTAGAAGGAACCAGAGAGTGACCATGGTGCACATCTGAAAACCAGTTGAGGTTGTTAGTGGGACTGTCCGGGCTGGGATACACAGATAAGGGGTAAGTGATCCCTAAGCTTAATCCCAACCCCTTTCCCTGCCTATTGCCTACTCAGGCTAACCCCTGAGTCGACAACTAGAAGACTTGAAATACAGTAGCAAAAGTGCAGGGGAAAGGGAAGACAAACAAGAACCAAATGGATAGTCAGGTAGCCGCGTCAAAACCAGGAGAGTACGTCAGGAACAAAATCAGCAAGCAAAGAGTAGTCAAAAAACACGCCAAGGGTCAAAGAACAACTAGAATCAAAACAGCAGAGCACAAATGACAAACCAGGTAGTAGCAAGGAGACTCCAAACACTGGCAGCAAGGCTCACATTTGAGGGCCTTAAATACCTAGCAGACCCCACCCAACCAGCTGACTGGGAGGAGAAAGCAAGGAACAAAACTTAACTCATGAGATACCAAATGAACAGAAAATAAACAGACTATATTGCTTGCGTTTTCCGGTGACTAGAAACAGGCCGCGAGCGAGTGTGCACACCAGCCATGTCCCTGGCACTTATGATCACCGTGCGCGTCCCCTGCCTGGGACGCACATCCACAGCCAGAGACCGTCGGCTGGAGGAGGAGCCTGACAAAATAGCGGAAGAAGCCTGGCCACGGGCAACCACATCGCCACTAGAGTCAGAGACAGGACCAGCAGAACGGGTGCAATGACTGCCAGTCCTGACTGGGACAAGTTGGGGTTGTGAAAGGTGCCAACTCTAGGAGTATTGGGGAAGGGCTGCAGCTTATAACTGGTTGCATAAGGGCCTGGGGACTGGCCACACTCATTCAGTTGAGTGGTGTATGGCAAATGTGCAAGAGGGGGAAGGCTGAAGAAGAGAAGTCTTTGAAAATTAGGGCTTAAACATGAGTATTTAGCAACCTTTTGTTAGTTGGTGGAGGTCCGACATCCGGGACCCCTGTCAATCAACTGTTTCAGAAGCCACCAGTGCTCCTGTGAGTGCCGTGGCCTTCCTGCAGCTTACCAAGCATATGGTACATTGTATAGCAGCTTTGTTGGTATCGTTCTCTGCCTTATAGAAGTGAATGGGGCTAATTGCGATACCAAGCACAGCCACTTTGTAATGTACAGCGCTGTACTTGGTAAGCTGCGAAAAGGCCACATCGCTCACAGGAGCACTGGTGCCTATTCTGAGGAAATAAAAAAAACTAAATATTTTCAAGCTATTCCCAAAAAATCAATAGCAATTCACTTGTGTGCAGTGATATTGCAGCAATTTATATGCTCCAGCAATACTCACTTGGATCTAGTGATTTGTAAGCAATTTTCAAGAATGTATGACAGCATACATTGTAGTGTGATAAAAATGTCTAGTTATAACCTCTTGAGGGCAGAAGAAAACTGCTGACAGATTCCCTTTAAGGCCAGACACACATGAACGAGTTCATTGCAATAAACTCACAGTGTGTGTCAGTGCAAGGTCCCACTCTGACCAAGTGACCAAGGTTTTTGGGGTTTTGACATCATGGCGTTCACTGTGCACTAAAAATGACATGGCAGGACATAGGTTTTTCTTTTTGTTTTACTACTTCTAAAACAATAAAAATCTTTGCACTGTCATTTTCTGACAGCCATAACTTTTTTATATTTCCATCCACAGAGCTGTATTGGGCTTGTTTTTTTGCAGGATGGACAGTAGTTTTCATTGGTACCATTTTTGTGGAACATACAACTTTTTCGGGGGGAGGGAGGTGGGGTAGTGGGATGACTAAAAAATGGCAAATCTTGTGTTTTTCCCTTTATGGTGTTCTCCGCACAGGAAGTTTAAAAAAATATTTTAATAGTTCAGACATTTGCGGTTGCGTAAAATAGGGAAAGAGGGTCATTTGAACTTTTAATATTTTAATGTTCTTTTTTATTTAGGGGGCTAGAACCTAGGATCTTTTGATCCCTTGTCCTATTCACCCTAATAGAGATCTATAGGATTTTCACATGCTCCCTACTGCGTTGTGCTTTTTGCACACAGCCACAGGGAGCTTACCATGGAAGTCCTGGAGGTTTCACAAGCATCCAGGCTGCCATGATAATTGATCAGAACCCTGCGATTTTACTGCGAGGTTTCTGATCATCATAAAACTGGTGACAGATTACCTTTAAGAGCCTGTGTGACACAATTAGGGAGTCTCTTGTGAAGTGGTTGTCTCATAAGAAAATCTTAAGTATCTAATCGGTGGGGGTTGGACTGCTGGGGCCGCTCTCAATCACAAGAACATTAGCCCATGTTCACCTGTTTGATGTTGGAGATACAACAACTACAGCTTAGTCTTCTGCTGAAAAAGACTGCAGTTTATTGTTCTGACACTAGATGTCGCTGTTGCTAATGCTTAACTGTAGTCTTTCTCTATGCATTTCTATAATGTGCTGTATTTCCTGTACATTGAGATTTCTTTTTCCTGTCTAAGCCATCCACCATGTAAGGTGACCTTCAGTTATTGCACGCTTTTCCAATAAACCCAGTTCCCGTTACTCCGCAATGTCTGATCTAAACTGACTCTGCTGCACCCAGCAACCATACTCTTCAACAGTTTATGGGCCCAGTGACCGGATAAAGCCCAGTGACCAGGCGAGGCCCAGGCAGAACAAAGCCCCAAACGGGAGACAGTGTGGCCGATATGGAGATTGACATAAGGAAGCTTTCCAGAGACATCTCCTTCAGACAAGTAAGACTGTTCATATATAAAGGAGGGAGAATGGCCAGAAACTCAGAGGTTAAACTCTCAGTGGCCTAGCTAAACAATGACAATTATCAGGTATGGAAGTTTAAAGTGGAAATGCTGTTATCCAGAGATGACTTGTGGGAGGGTACTATTACAGAGAGGCCACAGGACAATAATCAGGACTAGGACAAGAAAAACAGACAGGCACGGGCCACCATAAGCTTACTAGTGGAGGATGATTAGCTTATTCACAGACGCCATAAGGGCATAGCAAAAGGCACGTGGGACATACTGAAAAGACTGCATAAAAGATTTACTGATTTACTTTACAACTTTACAAAATGAGGCTTACCAGAGAACAGGACATGCAGGAGCATATAAATGTCATGCTGGAAGTGATTGCACAGCTCAAATCAATTGGGGAGAATATAACAGACAGTCACGCCGCAGCCATGTTGTTGTGCAGTTTACTGATGATGCGGGACACAATTTAGCCATACCAGTGAAAGATGTGCTTTATGTTCCTGATCTAGAAGGAGGACTCTTATCTGTGAAGCGTCTAACAGCCAAAGGACTCACTGTAAAATTCCAAGGTGACAAGTGTTCTATCCTGGACGGCAAGAAGACATTAACAAGTGCCAAGCTGGATGATCATCTGTATTACCTCAACACAGTGAAGGAAAAGGTGAGACTATGCACACATAAGCACAATGAATGTATACACATATGGCACAGGCATTTAGGTCATAGACACCCCGAATGCATACAGGAACTACAAAAGAGGAATCTGGCAAAGGATCTAACAGTATCCCCCTGTCCAGTTACTGTTAAGTATGAATGTTGTATCAAATCCAAAGCTACAAGAGCAACACTTCCCAAAGTCAGTCAGAAGAGAGCTTCAAGACCACTTGACCTAGTTCACAGTGATGTATGTGGTCCCCTAAACTCACCTACACCTGGAGGCAAAAGGTACATTGTGATTTTCATAGACGACTATTCAAGATACACAGTCACCTACCTAATGCAACACAAGAGTGAAGTTCATGACAAATTCTAAGATTATGTAGTAAGGCCCATTAACAAGTTTCAGAGGAAGCCTCTCATACTGTGATAATGGAGTTGAATTCACAGGACATAAGATACAAGAGTATATAAAACAGAATGCAATAGAACATCAAAAGACAGTCCCATACACATCAGAGCAAAATGGGGTAGCTGAAAGAAAGAACAGAACTCTGACTGAAATGATCAGATGTACACTGACAGTCTGGACTACCACAAAAATACTGGGGTGAGGCGGCAATGACAGCCACTTATTTGCAGAACAGACTCTTTTCTAGAACAGTGGAGAAAACTCCATATGAACTGTGGCACAATGAAAAGCCAAGTGTAAAACACCTCAGAGGTTTTGGATGCAAAGCGTTCATCTACATTCCAGAAGAAAAATGGTCCAAACTCCAAAACAGAGCATTTGAAGGAGAGTATTTCTTGGATACAGTGACAATGTTAAGGGTTATAGAATCCTAAATCCCAAAACAGACAAGGTTACCATTAGTAACAGCATAACTTTTGTTGAAGATCTAAGAGACAATGTAATGACAACAGAAGAAGCAAGAACAGAAGAGACAACTGACACTGATCAGCCAACCTCTGTAACTTCTGAACAAACAGTTGAAGTGAGTGCAGACTCTACCAGTACGGAAGAGCAGACACAAGCAAGCTCAGACACAGAACCGAGAGCTCAACGAGAGAAAACAAAGGTAAACCACCTGTACGTCTCTCATACAAGGCAAGCACTGCCAATGCCAATGAACCTACAACCTTGGAAGACATCTCAGCTTTCAGAAGGGGAAGCCAGTAAATGGATAGAAGCTGCTAAGGAAGAGATAAAATCTATGCATGACACTAAAACACGGACACTTACAGAACTACCACCTGGAAGGAAAGCCATAGGCTGTAAATGGACTTTTAAAGTGAAGTACAATGCAGATGGCGCAGTTGAACGATACAAAGCAAGACTCGTAGCCAAGGCATATTCTCAGAAATATGAAAAGGACTATGATGAGGCATTTGCACCAGTAGTCAAACACGCTACAATAAGGACTTTGCTGACAGTAGCCGTCACAAGGAAAATGCAAGTGCATTTCTACATGGTGAGTTAACAGAAGAAATCTACATGGAACAACCACCAGGGTTCAAAGATGAACAAAGGCCAGACCTAGTATGCAAACCTCACAGGAGTATATATGGTCTAAAGCAAGCAGCCAGAGCGTGGAATATAAAAATAAATGAAGTGCTTACATATGAGAACTTTCAAAGGAGTTAAGCAGACCCCTGCCTATACACAAAGAAATTGGCAAACAGATGGATCTATCTGCTTATTTACGTGGACGATATCCTGATTTGTTTTGAGCAAGAAGGGGATGAAGCAGAAATACTGCAAACCCTAAATCAGCACTTTGAGACCAAAGATCTTGGCAACATAAAGAATTACCTTGGCATCCAGATTGAGAGAAAGGAAGATGGCAGCTTTCTTCTGAACCAAGATATCCTTACAAAGCCCCTGACCGCTGAAAGACACTCAAGGCTTACAAAGAAGATGGGTTTATCACACTAAGCCTTAGCTGTTGAGAAGGGGTGTTGGAGATGCAACAGCTTACAGCTTAGTCTATGGCTAGATTGTGTCAGGGCTGGGATACACAGATAAGGGGTAAGTGATCCCTAAGCTTAATCCCAACCCCTTTCCCTGCCTATTGCCCGCTTAGGCTAACCCCTGAGCCGACAACCAGAAGACTGGAAATACACTAGCAAAAGTGCGGGGGATGGGAAGACAAACAAGACAGACAAACAAGAACCAAATGGGTAGTCAGGTAGCCGCGTCAAAACTAGGAGAGTACGTCAGGAACAAAATCAGCAAGCAGAGAGAAGTAGTCAAAAACACGCCAAAGGTCAAAGAACATCAAGAGTCAAAACTGCAGAGCAAAAAATAGCAACCAGGTAGTAGCAAGGAAACTCCAAAACACTGGCAGCTAGGTAAACATTAGAGGGCCTTAACCCCTTCACCCCCGGAGCTTTTTTCGGTTCTGCATTTTCGTTTTGCGCTCCCTGCCTTCAAACAGCCATAACTCTTTTATTTTTCTGTTCACATAGCTGTATGAGGGCTTGTTTTTTGCGGGACAAGTTGTACTTTCCAACGCCACCATTTAATATTGCATACGGTGTAGTGGGAAGCGGGAAAAAAATTCCAAACCGGGTGAAATTGCAAAGAAAACGCTATTCCGCTACAGTTCTACAGGTTTCTTATTTACAGCGTTCGATATGCATTAAAAGTGATCCATTACTTTCATTCTACTGTTCAGTACGAATCCGGCAATACCTAATATGTATAGGTTTTTCCTGCGTTTTCATAGTGATAAAATAATTAGAAAGTTGCCCTTTTTTTTTTTTTTTTCCTTGTCAAATCTTGACCCCTATAACTTTTTGGTATTTATGTGTACAGAGCTGTATGGGGGCTCATTTTTTGCGGGACGATCTGAAGTTTTTATTGATACCATTCTGGGGTGTGTATGACTTTTTGATCACTTTTTATTTAATTTTTTTTAGAAAAAAAGCGACAAAAAACGGCAAATCGCCATTTGGACGCTTTTTTCCGCCACACAATTCGCCGTATTGGAATTTTTTTTTTTATATTTTAAAAGTACGGGCGTTTTCGGTCACGGTGATACCCATGATGTCTATATTTATTGTTATTTAGGTATTTATTTTTTACTTATACGGAAAGGGGGGTGATTTGAACTTTTACATCTTTTTTATTTTTTATATATTTTTTTACATTTTTTTTTTTTTTTTACTATTAGAAAGCTCAAATATGGGCTTATATATTGTGACTTTTTTTTTTTAATGAGCAATTATGGATTTTATAGACTCAGAAATCCGTGAATTGCTCATTTCTTATCCTGGCCTGCCATCTAGTGGCCAGAATAAGAATTGCACTTTGAAAACTGTAATCCTCACCAGCGAGGATTACAGTTTTCATATGGTGTACAGACACCCCGATTGGCCACACGGGGTGTCTGTACACCACCCAGAAGCGAATGCTTCCGGGTTGAAACGCAACTAGATGCCGTGATCACGTGTGATCACGGCATCTAATCAACCAGGAAGACGCCGCCGATGGTGGTAAGTAGCGTCAAGTCTCTGCTGTTAGAAACAGCAGAGACTTGCCGGCCATGTCGCCCGCCGCACCCGCGAGCGGGCGCCATGTGCCCGCATCGCCCCAGCGCCGTACATGTACGGCGCTGGGCGTGAAGGGGTTAAATACCTAGCAGACCCCACCCAACCAGCTGACTGGGAGGAGAAGGCAAGGAACCAAAACTTAACTCCTGAGATACCAAATAAACAGAAAATAAACAGACACTATATTGCTTGCGTTTTCCGGCGACCAGTAACAGGCCGCGAGCGAGAGTGCGCACCAGCCACGTCCCTGGCACTTATGACCGTCGCGCGCGTCCCCTGCCTGGGACGCGCATCCACAGCCAGAGACCGCCAGCTGGAGGAGGAGCCTGCCGAAATAGCGGACGAAGCCTGACCACGGGCAACCACCTCGCCACCAGAGTCAGGGGCAGGACCAGCAGAACAGGTGCAATGACTGCCGGTCCTGACAGATTAACTGCACTTTATTGTTCACTGACACTAAATGTCACTGTTACTAATGATTACCTGTAGTCTCTCTCTATGCATTTCTATAAGGTGCTGTATTTCCTGTACATTGAGGTGAACTCACTGATTTCTTTTTCCTGTCTGAGCCATCCACCATGTAAGGTGACCTTCAGTTATTGCATGCATGTTCCAATAAACCCAGTTCCTGTTACTCCACAATGTCTGATCTAAACTGACTCTGCTGCACTCAGCAACCATACTCTGCAACATTTGAATGGAGCAGCAGACACACATGCATTCCACTCTAGTGAACTCTATGGGACTGCTGGAGATCGCCGAGGGCTTCTTTTTCTGGGAAATCCTACTCGACATTTAGATAGAGTACTTGAATATATTTCCATTTTGGGTCCCTGTCAGAATTCAAGATTAATCTCACAAAATGCGAAATACTAGGGTGTAGACCCATTACACCTGATGAGACAGGGGAACTAGTAGCAACGGGAATTGGTATAACTTATAATCATATTACATACTTGGGAGTAAAGATAGGTAGGACCCTTGTGCACTCTTAACTACCCCCCACTCCTCCGGAAAATACAAGAAGAGCTCAGGAGACGGGAAAAACTACCAATAAACTTGATGGGAAGGGTACATCTTAAGCCTCGTTCACATATACGTAGATTTTCACAGACCACAGTCTGTGAAAACCTGGCCTGCCATCCTCCTGAGTGCAGAAATGCATGGCATCATTGGTTGCTATGACGCCGTGCGCTTTGTGCAGCCGCTGCAGTACAGTAATACACTCCTATGATCTATACCAGTGTATTTCTGTACTGTGGCGGTTGCACGAAGCGCATGGAGTCATTGGTTACTATGACGCCATGCACTCAGGAGGACGGCAGGCCAGGTTTTCACGGACCATGGTCCGTGAAAATCTACGTATATGTGAACGAGGCCTTATCAAAATGATGAGCTTTTCTAAACTCTTATACCCTCTTCAAACCATCCCTCTCCTACTTAAACACCGAGACGTGCAGGCACTAACTTCTGCTTTCTCTTGCTACGTCTGAATGGCAGTAGGCAGCGAATTTCTCTTTTTAAACTGACTAGCCCGAAGGAGAAGGGTGGTCTGCACTTTCCTAGTATTAGGGGATAAAAACCTGCATTTCTAGGGAAACATATGATTGATTGGCTGCATAATACCAAACATTATTCTAATACCTCTCTAGAATCAGAACTAGTTGCTCCTCATAAGCTGGTTGCCTGCCTACATACATCACCCATTCTCATCGTTGCCACAGGTGGCCAAGCACTCATTACTCACCAGGAAGACTACTGCTGTATGGAATGCTTTAAGGAAATGGTTTAGGCTCTCCTTCAAGATGTCCAAAAATCTTCCTCTATGGCATATGGGGTACTTTTTGGCTCTTGAGGCAAAATAGGCTATTTGATCCGTGGAAATTTGATCCGACAAAAGGTCATTCAAACACTCAAAGATAACCTACATAATTCAGAACTGAGGCTTAAGTCCCTGGAGAAACTGGTCTCACAATTCAACCTCGCCTAGCCTCAAAACTTTCAATATTTGCAAATACGTATCCCCCTATTGTCGTAAAAGACTTAGAGACTACACAAAGAAAATAGTAGATAAAGCTTTTGACAAGTGGCCAGGGACAGTTAAAGCACGTAAGACAATCACGGGCCTTTACCACTCACTAATGTCAAAAGACTCCGTCAGCCTCCTGACAAGGCGGTAACACGCGAAGCGCGTGTCAAAGTACGAGGTTTGGACCACACACGCAGGTAAGCCCGTTTGGATTAGCCAGACTTATTAGTATATTTTCATGTTTACATCATATACTTTAGGGTACTTAGGAATATGAAGATTGTTTGTTAGCTAGTGGTCACCATTTTCAGAGGAAACTTCAACAAACTTATACTTCAGAATTATTTGGTGCCACTATAAATATCAGGTTTCCTCTTTGTTACATCTTGCAGGTTTCGTGTGGGGTCCAATCCCATGTTTGTATCCTGTTTCCATATTGCATGGGGTAATATTTTTGTATTTTAATGTCATCATTAAATAAAGATTTATTTTAAGGGTACCGTATATGCCGGCGTATAAGACGACTGGGCGTATAAGACGACCCCCAACTTCTGCCCTAAAAATATAGAATTTGGTATATACTCACTGTATAAGACTACCCCTCTCCCAAATGAAAAAAAGTCTGCTTTGATTTCAACATGTTAATTTTAATTCAAATGCATATGACATGCAGGTACTGTATATAGCAGCAAAACTGTCACTTATAAACATAAGGTTGTTTCAAACATGTACGGTAAAGCTAAAACTTTGCAAAACAAACAAGAGAGCAAGTGCCTGGTGATCATAACTGTAAGCTGCGATATTGTAACAGGTCTTGCTGGCATGACAGTTTCCCTTTAAAAGCCTTCAAAATCCTCCTGAGAATATAGAGAATAGTATGCTACTTCAGTATGCTAAGAGCAGGGCTCTCTACGCGCTGACGGGGAAAAAAAAAACACCTCACACAGTGCGGCCCCCGTATATCCGGCGTATAAGACGACCCCCCACTGTAGCCATTATTTTAAGGGGTTAAAAAGTAGTCTTATACGCCAGTATATACTGTAAATGTTTGTAGCTCTGCCACTAGCTGGGATGGGGCAAAATTCCCGGCCTCATACACATAGCTCTACTTGAAGCCAAACGAGCCCTTCTACAACACTGGTTGTCACCTAGCATGCCGTCTGCTCTTGAGGTAATAATGGACATGAAAAAATACATGTATCTAGAGAGGCTTGAGGCTGAAAGCAAGAAACAGAAATCACCGACTACAAAAAGTATAGCGGATTGACACTGTACCACACTACTGACTGACTGCTGATTCTACACTGGCCCTACATGAGTGGTTCCAGTTAGAACCGATTATCATCTCATTTTTCTCTGAGGATGGAGCTTGTATACCTCTTTCTATTATGTAGTGCCTCATTTGCACTACATACATCATACCTCCCAACTTTTTGGACGGTCAAAGAGGGACACTTATGGTTCATTGTGTGAAAGATCCACATTTCCTGCATATCTATACACGTCAATAGTTTTCTCTTACGAAATGGCGCAAAAATAATCTGAGTATAGAAATTTCTAAAATCCCAACTGCATCAAATAATGAAATAATATGCAGGGTGGGGTCAAATATACTGAGAAGAACCAGACAAACACTTTCTGGGTAAATATTGTGAATACAGTGGTCCCTCAAGTTACAATATTAATTAGTTCCAGGATGACCATTGTATGTTGAAACCATTGTAAGTTGAGTAACCGGTTCCAAAGCCCCCAAATGTCATCCAAGATAAGAGAAAATGAAGATTTAAGAAAAATAAGCAGATAACTAAGACAGATAAAACAAGTGCTTACATATAACAGTCAGGAATAGCTGCTAACCAGAAACTAATACAGATATTTTACCAGGGAAGTGGCACTGATTGGTTGGATCTGGGTCTGAGACATTATATGTTGAGTCTGGTTTCAACTTACAATGGGTCAGAAATGACCATTGTATGTTGAAAATATTGTATCCTGAGGCCATTGTATCTTGAGGGATCACTGTATAATAATGAAAATCTATACCACGGATCAAAAAGAGGGACATTTAAGGAGCAAAGAGGAATAGAGGGACTTGGATCAAAAAGAGGGACTGTCCCTCCAAAAGAGGGACACTTGGAAGGTCTGCATACATACATGTGATCGAGTTATCTGTACCTATACATGTGAACATCTGCTTGATTGAATTGACCGTTACTTGGTGGATCTCCTGCATCATCATGCACTACAGTTATACTTTTCATCCTAATGCTAGTGTGTACATTTTTACCCAGGTACAGTATTGGCATTTATCAAAGCCTACCTTGGGTAATGGCTCTATAGTTTGTATGGCAACATCTTTACTGACTTATGGGCTTTTTGTATGCCGAAAACTGTATGATTACATTGATTTTTGTTTTTATCTGTACGGTTTATTGAACTTTTTTAGTGTCTTGACCCTTTTTCATTGTTTCTATATATCTTTTTGCCTTTTAGGCATCAAATGATCGGGCCCGCTGATGAACCCCGTGGAGGGTTGAAACGCGACATGACATAATTGATGTGTTTATAGGGCATAAGTGATATCCAGGACATAATTGCTGACTTTTCGAGGCACTTTGACAACCCATAAGACATGACTGTACAAGATTTGAATTACTTAAAATTCCTTTTTTTTCATTTATCCCTTGTCCCTCCTAGAGCTTGTTTAGTGCATTATAGTGAGACATGTGCATGGGGTACCTGCAACCAAAATGTGACTCCGGGGTCAGGGAATATTGTAAGGGGTAGTTAGGATCAGATTTTCCCCACTAGTCCTCCCTTGCCCAAATTAGTGTTTGGCTTTCTCTATCACAGTTTTCATTGTTTTGAGTTTTTGAACTACTTTTTAATATAAATAATGAAAGCAAGAAACACACTATAACTAAACGTTTCTTCAAATGATGGAGAAAGTTCATAGTAACAGCTATGTTCCAGGAGAAAATAAACACTCTAATTTAATCTTTCACTAGGACCACATGGTACTATACAGAGGATCTGAAGGGCACACTGGAGCCTTTAAAACAAGACATTTCAGGAGGAACTAATGTGGAAAGTAGCAATTCTTCACAGTTCAGCACTACCATATTTTTTTTTTAATCTTGGGCTTGTCACTCCAGGTGTAGCAACATACATTTGATGTATGTTTTTGTAATGGTTTCTATTAATACTGTAAGCAAGCATGGTATACATGGTACGCCCAGATGTCATTCTGATCTAAATTGTTAAATAAAATAACCCTTGATATTGTGCCCAATAATAATAATACCCCCACAGTAGTGGTAATAATGCCAGCAGTGCCCTCAGTAATGATAAAGCTCCCTAAAATGTCACAGTAGTAATAAGGCCCCCTAAAGTGAGAAAATTTTTAATACTGGAGGGCTCTTCTACTAATGAAGACATTCTTGTGGAGCATTATTACTGTTGGGGGCACAGTAGGGGGCAGTATTACTAATGAGGGCATTCTAGAATGGAATTACTATTGGTGGGACTTTGAGGAGCACTATTACTATCTGTAAGGCACTAATTTCTTCAGAATAGTATTTGGGGGTATTGGGGAGCACAGCGAGCAGCAGGATAACACTTTTGGGACTCCATGTTGAGGGATGATGATAGAAAAGTGAGGAAGCTAAGATGTCTGTGTATCAAACTCTGCAGAGAAGAAGCGCCACTGAAAGAAGTTGTCCTGACCAGATGGAGAAGATGATGACAGAGAAGATCTGCATCAGAGTAGATGTCAACTAGGAGGCACTGGATGTGAGAGGTATGTGCTGTACAGGTACAGTAAAATGCGTCAAGCAGGGGGGAGGGGGTCGACTTACAGATTTGGGTCATATTTAGAAATGAGCGAGCACTAAAATGCTCGGGTGCTCGTTATTCGAGTCGAACTTTTCCCGATGCTCGGGTGCTCGTTTCGAATAACGAACCCCATTGAAGTCAATGGGAGACTCGAGCATTTTTGCAGGGGACCAAGGCTCTGCCTAGGGAAGGCTGTGTGAAAACCTGGAAACCTCAGAAAATGATGGAAACACCATGGAAATGGACAGGAAACAGCAGGGGCAGCATGCATGGATGCCTCTGAGGCTGCCTAATCCCACCATTACCCCAAATTCTCCTAGTGGGGCATGTGTGGTATTGATTCTTCTCAGTTTAAAATCGTATACATCCCCTATCTTGGGACCATATATTTCATGGATTTTTCGAACACGGAAAAGGAAAAAGAGCTTGCTCTGGCCAGGGGAGTGTCTTTTCTACTGCAGCTAAGGGGACGTGTCCATGCTCTGCCTATCACAGGTCAGGAGCCAATTAAAAGAGGAACAAACAAAAATCAGTATAATATCTAATACGTCCCCTATCCGGGTAAATTGTTTGAAGAAAGGGCCTGTAGGTGGGGGGCAGGCTGGGGGGAAGGAGGTTGAGCTGGAAGAGCCAGAGGAGTGCCCCCTGGACTAGCGTGTGTGGTGGTGACAACAGCCGGATGGATTTGGAAAAACTGTAGCATCAACCGGTACGGTATGTATTCTTCTGAGTTTAATACCGTATACGGCACCTATCCGGAAAAATAGTTTGGAGAGAGAGAAAGAGAGGAAAAAGACGTGCAGTATGGAGCAATTACACGAAAACTATTAGATTAGGCAGACTTGGTCTGCTTAATTGCAACCCAGACAAATGAGAGAAAGAGAGGATAATGATGTATTTTTAAAAGTGACGTTCAGTATAGATCAAGTGTGGTATGTGTTCTATATATACTACTCAGTTTAATACCGTATATGGCAGCTATCCGGAAAAATAGTTTGGAGAGAGAGAAAGATAGGAAAAAGACGTAAATTGTTTGGAGAGAGGGCCTGTAGGTGGGGGGGCAGGCTGGGGGGAAGGAGGTTGAGCTGGAAAAGCCAGAGGAGTAACCCCTGGGCTAGCGTGTGTGGTGGTGACAACAGCCGGATGTAGTTAGAATGACGACGCAGGACCCCAACTTAAAAATTTAGCATCAACTGGTACAATTGTCAATTATGACCTCGATCAAGTGTGGCATGACTTTTTAGATGGAGATTGCATGTGGTCACGTACTCCCTGGAACCCCATAGTCACCCCTTCTCTGATGTGCTACCCCAGAACATTCTCTGCACCAATTCGCAAGACCCTTTGCAGTCTCAGTGTGCTGACAGTGGGGATTTACCAGTGTTGTCTGAGGAGGTGGTGGACAATGGCGAGACACAGGTGTCGGGGGGTGAGGTAGTTGAAAGTGAAGCAAGTTACATTGTGGACTCCTTGGGGGGACTTTCTCATGATGGGACAGATTCAATTGTGTTTAGAAAGGCTGATGGGCTTCCGTCAGCACTGTGTGTATAGAACCCCATGGCCTTTCATAAAAAATAGTCTGGCGATGACCCCAAGGCAATTTTCAGGGACACGGTAATGGTGACCCACTTAAAAATGCTGCCTGACAACCTGGCGGTGAACCCCTGATTGTCTGTCTTTCAATAAGATTGCAGTGTAAAGCATGGTGGTGAGCCTCAGTAATAGGATTGCAGTGTAAAGCATGGTGGTGAGCCTCAGTATGACTTTTTGGATGGAGATTGCATGTGGTCACGTACTCCCTGGAACCCCATAGTCACCCCTTCTCTGATGTGCTACCCCAGAACATTCTCTGCCCCAATTTGCAAGACCTTTTGCAGTCTCAGTGTGCTGACAGTGGGGATTTACCAGTGTTGTCTGAGGAGGTGGTGGACAATGGCGAGACACAGGTGTCGGGGAGTGAGGTAGTTGTATGGGAAGCAAGTTACAGTGGGGACTCCTTGGGGGGACTTTCTCATGATGGGACAGATTCAACTTGGGTGGATCAGGCACAGGAACAGATCATTTTTTTTTTGTGTGTTTATTTAACTTTTATTTAGCACAAATAACCACAGAGATATTTATTCATTATCTTCACTGTGCAGTCTGGCGTTGGGGTTCGTCACTTTGATGGCGAGCTGTGCCGCTCTCTCCAAAATGGTCTTTAGGTTCTTTGAGGAGACGTTGTGGGCGATTTCTGCACAGAAGGACTTGTTGCTCATCAACAGAACCTCGAACTCCTTGACATTGTGGACCAGGAATTTGCGGAACCCTGTGGGCAGCCTGTGTTTGGTCTTCTTGTTGCTACCGTACCCAATGTTGGGCAATATAGATACGCAGGTAATATTATTTTTCACACCTATCCCAAAAAAAAATTTACGCAGTTTGCGCAAATAAAACTGGAAACTGGAACTGGAGAGAGTGCCTGTAGGTGTACCTCCGGAAAAATTGTTTGGAGAGAGGGCCTGTAGGTGGACCTCCGGAAAAATTGTTTGGAGAGAGGGCCTGTAGGTGGACCTCCGGAAAAATTGTTTGGAGAGATGGCCTGTAGGTGTACCTCCAGAAAAATTGTTTGGAGAGAGGGCCTGTAGGTGTACCTCCGGAAAAATTGTTTGGAGAGAGGGCCTGTAGGTGGACCTCTGGAAAAATTGTTTGGAGAGAGGGCCTGTAGGTGTACCTCCGGAAAAATTGTTTGGAGAGAGGGCCTGTAGGTGGACCTCCGGAAAAATTGTTTGGAGAGAGGGCCTGTAGGTGGACCTCCGGAAAAATTGTTTGAAGAGAGGGCCTGTAGGGGGCCCTCCTGAAAAATTGTGGTAAAAGAGTGCCAGTTGGACCTCTAAAAAATGGCGTTTTTTTAGTCAGCGTTAGGCAAAGACGACATGGAGGAGGAGGAGTAGGAGGAGTAGAGAAGAGGAATCGGATACATAAGTAATGTTAATCTTTAGCTGCTTTCCCCCGGAGGAGATTTGAATTCCGGTGAAATCCAGGCTTTGTTAATTTTAATAAGCGTCAGCCTGTCAGCGCTGTCAGTTGACAGGCGTGTACGCTTATCGGTGATGACGCCACCAGCTGCACTGAATACCCGCTCTGACAGCACGCTAGCGGCAGGGCAGGCCAGCACCTCAACCTGAACTACAGCGCCAGTTCAGGCCACGTGTCCAGCTTTGAAACCCAGTAGTTGTATGGAGCAGAGTGATCGCTGCGGACGTTGATATGGTCAGCTAGGTACTCCCTCACCATCTTTCTGTACAGCTCCCCCCTACTCTGCCTAGACTGGGGACAGGTGACAGTGTCTTGCTGGGGTGACATAAAACTGGCAAATGCCTTGGAGAGCGTTCCCCTGCCAGTGCTGGACAAGCTGCCTGCTCGGCTCCTCTCCCCCGCTACTTGGCCCACAGAACCATGCCCTCTGCCGCTAGCGGCGTCAGATGGGAAGAATTGTTTCAGCTTGTGCACCAGGGCTTGTTGATATCTATTCACTCTCATACTCCTTTCCTCTGCAGGGATGAGAGTGGAAAGGTTCAGGAGAGTGAACACCCAGTAATCGGTGTTTGAAAAAATTCTTCTAACGTGAGGGTCACGGGATAGGCAGCCTAACATGAAGTCTGCCATGTGCGCCAGAGTCCCAACACGCAAGAATTCCCTCTCCTCACTGGCCTGACTCTCCATTTCCTCCTCCTCCTCCTCCAAGTCCTCCTCTTCAGCCCATACACGCTCAAGAGTTAAGGACTGAGCACTGGTACCCTCTACTGTCTCGCCGACATTCTCCTCCTCATCCTCATCCCCCTCCTCCGATACGCGCTGAGAAACAGACCGGAGGGTGCTCTGGCTATCAAGCGACGTATCTTCCTCCACCGTCTCTTGTGACAAGCGCAAAGCATCCGACTTGATGCTCAGCAGTGAGTTTTTCAACAGGCAAAGCAGCGGGATGGTGAGGCTCCTCAAGTTGCTCAACACCTGGCAGATATCAGACATCCACGTCCACTCCTCATTGTAGACTTGAGGAATCTGACTAACCTGACTACCAGTTATGGTGGAAGTTGACATCTGGCAGTCTACAATCGCTCTGCGCTGCTGGTAAACTCTGGATAACATGTTTAATGTGGAATTCCATCTCGTGGGCACGTCGCACAACAGTCGGTGAGGGGGAAGTTGTAGGCGGCGCTGCGCTGCCCTGAGAGTGGCAGCATCTGTGGTCGACTTGCGGAAATGCGCACAGATGCGGCGCACCTTGGTGAGCAAATCAGACAGATTAGGGTAAGTCTTGAGGAACCGCTGAACTATGAGATTGAACACGTGGGCCAGGCATGGCACATGTGTCAGTCTGCCGAGTTGCAGAGCCGCCACCAGGTTACGCCCATTGTCACACACAACCATGCCTGGCTTGAGGTTCAGCAGTGCCAGCCACACATCGGTCTGCGCCGTGATGCCCTGTAACAGCTCTTGGGCGGTGTACCTTTTGTCACCTAAGCTCAGCAGATTGAGCACCGCCTGCTGCTACCGACTAAAGGCGCCGTGCCCACGGATGGTAATTCGGTGGAGGAGGGGTCGGAGGAGGAGGCATAGTACGCCTGAGAGACCGTGACCGAGGTAGGCCCCGCAATCCTTGGTGTGGACAGTACATGAGCAGCCCCAGGGTCATTCTCGGTCCCAGCCTCCACCAAGTTAACCCAATGTGCCGTCAGTGAGATATAGTGTCCCTGCCCGGCAGCACTTGTCCACGTGTCCGTGGTTAGGTGGACCTTCTCAGAAACAGCGTTGGTCAGGGCACGGATGATATTCTGTGACACGTGCTGGTGTAGGGCTGGGACGGCACATCGGGAAAAATAGTGGCGGCTGGGGACCAAATACCGAGGGGCAGCCACCGCCATGAGATTGCGAAAGGCCTCGGTCTCTACCAGCCTATAGGGCAGCATCTCCAGGCTAAGCAATTTGGAGATGTGGACGTTGAGGGCTTGGGCATGTGGGTGGGTGGAACTGTATTTCCTCTTGCGCTCCAGCGTCTGCTGTAAAGACAGCTGAACACTGCGCTGGGACACTGTGGAGGATCGTGGAGGCGAAGGTGTGGTTTTCCGGCGGGAGGCGCTCGTGCCGGGGTCCTGGGCAGGGGGTTGACTAGCAGAGGCAGCAAGTGATGCAGGGGGTTGACTAGCAGAGGCAGCGAGTGACACAGGAGAAGGAGCAGTGGTGTGACCCGCAGGAGGTGGTGAACGGCCTTGGTTCCATTGAGTGGGGTGTTTAGCACTCATATGCCTGCGCATGCTGGTGGTGGTTAGGCTAGTAGTGGTGGCACCCCTGCTGATCCTGGTGTGGCCCAGGTTGCACACCACAGTCCGTCGGTCATTCTCACTTTCTTTAAAGAACCTCCAGACTTGCGAACATCTAGGCCTCGCCACGGGAGTTTCACTATGTGAAACAGTTGCTGCTGATGCACCAGCTCTGGCCCTGCTTCTCCCTCTGGCCACACCACTGCCTCTTACAATCTGTTCTGGTGCAGCACTCACCTCCGCCTTAGAAGCACTGTCTTCACTCGGCATATCAACCCAGCTTGGGTCAGTCACCTCGTCATCCTCCGATTCCTCAGTCTTCTCCCCCCTCAGACTTCCTGCCCTGACAACAACTTCACCACTGTCTGACAACCGTGTCTCCTCATCGTCCGACACCTCTTTACAAACTTCTTCCACTAACTCAACATTGTCATCACCATCATCATCACCCACAGACTGCGACAGTTGGAAAACTTGGGCATCGGGAACGAGGTCAGCAGCAACCTGAGAAGTGGTTTGCGACTCTGGGAAGGGTCCAGAAAACAGTTCCTGAGAGCATGCCGGATCGCATTCCAAATTTTCCTGGGAGGGGGGCAGACTGGGGGGAAGGAGGTTGAGGTGGAGGAGCCAGAGGAGTGCTCCCTTGGGTAACGTGGGTGGACTGCATGGAAGACTGACTGGTGGACAAATTACTTGAAGCATTGTCCGCAATCCATGACATCAGCTGTTCGCACTGTTGTGGTTTCAACAGTCCTCTACCACGTGTCCCTGTAAGTTGAGACATGAAGCTAGGGAGTGTAGCTCTGCGGCGTTCCCCTGCTCCCTCATCAGCAGGTACTGTCTCACCCTGCCCAGGACCACGGCCTCTGCCCCCTGCAGTAATTGAATGCCCACGCCCTCGTCCTCGACCCTTAGCCCTGGGGTTCAACATTTTCTGTATATAAGTGTATTATATAAAAAAATTTTAAAAAAAATTTATATATTTTTTATTATATATTTTTTTTGTAGTTTTGTTTTTTTTGGAACGTGACGTGCAGAAACTATCGTAGACCGAACTCACACCCTGTTAATGGTGGCTATTTTGACTGCGACCCAGACAAATGTCGCACAGAGATTTTTGGGATCAAGCTATATACGTGACAGGCAGCAAAAGACTTGGTTGTATTAAGTGACATACAGAAAGTGTCACCTGGACAGAAAATACGGATTGGAGTGAGTGGACAGCTGAACTGTGACACACAGAATGGTTCCACACTGCTGTGTGAAATGGATTTGTATCACTGAGCTAAAACAACTAAAAAACTATTTTTTTAATTTTTTTTTTTTTTGGAGTTTTGTTTTTTTTGGAACGTGACGTGCAGAAACTATCATAGAGCTAACTGACATCCTACTGATGGTGGCTATTTAGACTGCGACTCAGACAAATGTCGCACAGAGATTTTTGGGATCAAGCTATACACGTGACAGGCAGCAAAAGACTTGGTTGTATTAAGTGACGTACAGAAAGTGTCACCTGGACAGAAAATACGGATTGGCGTGAGTGGACAGCTGAACTGTGACACACAGAATGGTTCCACGCAGCTGTGTGAAATGAATTTGTATCACTGAGATATAACATTAAAAAAAAAGGGGGTTATATATGGCGATAGCTGCACTACTAGTGCCAGCCAGCCAGCCAAGCCAGGAGACAAAAAAATTTCTTATAGCCCTTAGAAGGGCTGTTGGGTTCTTTGTGGGTGATTCCTGCCTAACAGAAAACTAAATGCAGGCCCTAACACTCTCCCTGAAAGGCAGCAGCTCTATCCCTAACGACATCCAGACAGCATCTGAGCCGAGCAATGCGGCCAGTCACTAGTATATTCCAGGGTCACCTGATCAGGCCAGCCAACCCCTGCTATCAACATGTAAGGGCCCCACGTGATGCTGGGTGTACCGCAGAGTCTCCTGGCTTGTGATTGGCTGAGTTTATAGGCGCCAAAAATGCACGATGCGGAAGTTGCCATTTCCTCGAGCATGGCGAGATACTCGTCCAAGCAGCGAGCACTTACGAGTACCCTAATACTCGAATGAGCACCAAGCTCGGACGAGTATGCTCGCTCATCTCTAGTCATATTCATTGGGGCTTGGGCCCCGGATCTTTTGAGACCCTAGCAAAGCCCCTGCTATTGATGTTATACCACTTGATAAGGGTGATAATTGGATTTTAATATAATTGTCGACTATTTTCTTTGCTGATGTAAACAGTTTACATCCTTTTCAGGTTCACTGCAAACATGCTAGAATATTGTGCCTGATCTGTCTATGTATTGCATGGTCTCAATAAAAAATAAAATTGTCATGCCAAAAAAACTAAGCCCTCATATAGCCACATGAACAGAAAAAAAAGCTATAGCTCTTGGAATGCCATGACAAGAAAAACAATAAATTGAAGTAGAAAAATATAATAAAAACCTATATTTGGTATTGTTGTAAATGTACCAATCTAACTGAGATAGCCGAATATAGAGACTATACCATACAGTATATTAAGGAGTTGTTGTTCATGCAATTACCCTATGTAAAAGAAAGGGACTACTAGTTCTGGCGGCAGCATGGCAGGTCTTGAGTAAGGCTAGGGCTACACGGCGACAGTTGTCGCGCGACACCCGTCGCAGCCAGGATCCCTGAGTAGCGGGGATCCCATAGAGATGAATGGGATCGCCGCGGCATCCAACAGGGTTGGATTTCTTGCGACTGCCGGGGCAATCCCATTCATCTCTATGGGATCCCCGCTACTCAGGGATCCTGGCTGCGACGGGTGTCGCGCGACAACTGTCGCCGTGTAGCCCTAGCCTAAAGAACACTCCGTCTCACACTGCTTGAAAACCTGACATATCCTCGTAACACTTGCTTCAGTGCTGGGCACATCTGAACAAATCATATTGTATAGGTCTATGGGCTGTTTCCTAATTACTGTGGAGAGCAAGAGCAAGTTAAAGGGTCAGGAAAAGACAGGGGAAGGCCACAACAACAGAAGTGAACAAGGCAAAACCTCTCAAACAGCTGGCCATTCTCCTTCATCTTGAGGATGGCGGTGAGACACCCCGCATTGACCATAAAATACTGGCTATAAGAGTGGCAAACCACATATTACCTGATCTTTAGGAGTCTATGTCCTCTATGGTAGCGAAGTTGTTCTCTCTGCTGCAAACGAAAAGTGTGTAATACAGAACGACTTGATGATGTGGAGAACAAGTTTAGATAGATGGTGTAGGAATAGAGACATCGCAATCGAAGCTGAAAAAGGCTCTGCAGGACAAATAGAGGCTATGGGAGAAAACCTGTGCATCATAGGCCTGTTAGAAGCTGTTTTTCCTTGGGATCTCATCTCCATATGTAAACAAGATCTCCCAGAGGCCCTGGCCTTATCCACCTGATGCAAGGTAGAATGCGCTCATAGAGTTGCCCTGATCTGCGGTCTCTTAGAAGTTCTTAGCCTTCACAGGCTCCTGACCCAGCCTGCGTCTATGACAACTGATTGTCAAGTACCTAGACTATTCTGAGAAGGCAGTCATATTGCAGACCTATAAAAAAAAGTGGGTGAAATAATTGAGATCCACAGTCATAGGCTCTTGCTCTTTAGTGATTTCTCAGCAGAGGTGACAAGACATCGCAAGGCCTTTGCCGTATTCTCGGATCGATACAACAGCAAAAGTAGTTTGCATCATTATACCCTGCAGTGTTGAAGCTATTTATACACTCGTGTGTCATACCAAACGGATCCGCCCCCATTGACTTACAGTCAGGTGAGGAAGGATCCGGATGCCTGCGGCCATGCGAGCGCAGGGGATCCGAGCACTACAGTGCTCGTTCCGAGCACGTTCTCTCAACTCTAGTCACCAGGCTTGCAAGGGGTCCTCGTCAGAGTCCTCCCATTGTGGCCTTGAAGGACAAAGAGTGTTACCGTTATAATCCGAAGGAGATTAGTGACAAATTATGAGAGTTCTATGAGGATCTAAATAAGGACAATATCGTTGATATCCCGGGAGCTGAAGAATGGCTAAGTAAAATACCTATGCCCTCACTCACGTCAGAAGAATTGGAAGTTCTAAATGCTCCCATTACTACAGAAGAAGTAAAGGAAGCTATCAACCATCACTCTTAGGGAAAGGCCTCAGGCCTTGATGGATTTATGGAGGAATTCTTTAAGTTGATTGCCTCACTATTGACTATTCCATATAATTAATATATGCAAGGCTTGCAGATCCAAAAGTTATCTAAAACAGCATACATAAAGTTACTACCGAAACCTGGGAAGGATCCCAACTTGGCCTTTTCTTATAGGCCAATCTCACTGATAAATTTCAATATCAAGATACTATCTAAAATATTGGTGGAGAGAATAACACTTATGCTCCCTCCCCTGATTACCCAGTTCCAAGTAGGTTTCACCAAGGGAAGGGCCCCAGTAATCAATATCAGACATGTATTGGCAGTGTTGGATGAGGTGAAGAAGAGGGCCTCTGCCCATTTGTCCCCGACTATACTGACAATAGAACCCAAAAAAGCATTTGACCAGATGGGTGGGCAGGGTTTTGGACAAGTTGGAAGTTCAAGGTCTCTTTAGAAATTGTTTGAGATCCTTGTATGCTTGTCCACAGGCAAGGATTAACACCCCGGGCTCTCTCTCTGAATCTTGCATTACAAAAGGGGACATGACGGGGTTGCCCATTGTCACCCTCGCTAGTTCCGCGATATCCAGATTTCTGGTCTTGGTTAATGATGTAGAGGGAATCAAGGTGGGCTCTGACTAGCTGAGACATGCATTATTTGCAGATGACTTGCTTGTGTCCCTGAAACATCCCCAGAGAGATTTGACAAATCTCTTCAATCACTTGCATACCTTTGGATCGTACTTGGGATTTAAAGGAAATGTGTCACCGGAAAATGACCTATTGTTTAAATGATGTTTTATGTTTAACATAATTTTAAAGAATTTTTGATATTTAAAATTTTCCATGTCAATATCTACATTTAAACAAAAAACATAAAATCCTGCAGTTTTCCCACTGGTCACTAAGGCTACTTTCACACTAGCGTTTTATAATTCCGGTATTGAGTTCCGTCATAGGGGCTCAATACCGGAATAAAACGCTTCAGTTTCGTCCCCATTCATTGTCAATGGGGACAAAACTGAACTGAAGACAACGGAATGCTCCTAAAAGCATTCCGTTCCGTCTTCAGACCGGAGAGCAAACCGCAGCATGCTGTGGTTTGCTCTCCGGTCCAGGCATCCGCACCAAGACGGATCCGTCATGACCCCCAATGAAAGTCAGTGGGGACGGATCTGTTTGGTGTGCCACAATGGTGAACGGATCCGTCTTCCATTGACTTTCAATGGAGTTCATGACGGATCCGTCACCTGCACACATACATACAGACATACACATAAACATACACAGACATATACACATACAAATAGACATACTTACTTACATGCTCCTGGCAGGTCTCCACAGCGCAGGAGGAGCAGGACGGCGCACACATCGGACGATTCCACCCGGCGCCCAGCAGAGGGCGCTGTGGGGAATCGTCTTATGTGCGCGCCGTCCTGCTCCTCCTGCGCTGTGGAGACCTGCCGGGAGCATGTAAGTATGTATGTGTATTTGTATGTGTATTTGTATGTGTATATGTCTGTGTGTATGTACTGTGTGACATGTGTGGGGCCGGAGCGCGGTTCCGGCCCCACACATGTCCCTGCGGCAGCACGGATCCGGTGGCACCCTTCACCTGCCGGATCCGGGCTGCCGCTAGTGTGAAAGAGGCCTAAGGCTACTTTCACACTAGCGGTTTAAAATTCCGGTATTGAGTTCCGTCATAGGGGCTCAATACCGGAATAAAACGCTTCAGTTTTGTCCCCATTCATTGTGGAATGATGAAAGCATTCCGTTCCATCTTTAGACCGGAGAACAAACCGCAGCATGCTGCGGTTTGCTCTCCGGTCCAGGCATCCGCACCAAGACGGATCCGGAATGACCCCCAATGCAAGTCAATGGGGGTGGATCCGTCTGGTGTGACCTCAATGGTAACCGGATCCGCCCTCCATTGACTTTCAGTGGAGTTCATGACGGATCCGGCTACACATACACACATACAGACATAGACATACACATAAACATACACAGACATATACACATACAAATACACATACATACTTACATGCACCCCGGCAGGTCTTCAGAGCGTCGGAGGGACAGGACGGCGCGCACAGGTGACGATTCCACCAGGCGCCCAGCAGAGGGAGCTGTGGGGAATCGTCACCTGTGTGAGCCGTCCTGCTTCTCCATCGCTCTGAAGACCTGCCGGGAGCATGTAAGTATGTATGTATGTGTATTTGTCTGTGTATATGTGTGTGTGTCTGTGTGTGTGTATGTATGTACTGTGTGACATGTGTGGGGCCGGAGCGCGGTTCCGGCTCCACACATGTCGCTGCGGCAGTCCTGATCCGGCAGCACCCTTCACCTGCCGGATCAGGCCTGCCGCGAGTGTGAAAGTAGCCTTAGGCAAATCATTGGTGCCACTTCTTGGTCTGTACTGATAACTTTACTGCAGTTCCCTGCTTATCTATATATAGAGGTGATATCATTACAGACAGAATTAAGGTCCTTTTACACGGGCCGATTATAAATCTGTACGGTAGTTTTTGTTAAAATAGCGTTTTTATAATATGCTAATTAGGCCCCCTAGGTGCAGTAGGCGTGAACCCTGCACCTAGGAGCGGCCGTAATAACGCCCCTTACCCCTCCTCCCTTGCGTTGATTGACAGCCGGCCCTGTACGATCGCGAAATCCCGCGCATGCGCATTGATGAAGCCGGGACCCGGGCGGCCGCCGGCTCTCAACGCGCGTGCGCAGATTGCTTATCGCAATGCGCAGGCGCGGGATTTCGCGATCGTACAGGGCCGGGAGACGAAAGAGATGGCTGCCAGGCCCTGTCAATCAACGCAAGGGAGGAGGGGTAAGGGGCGTTATTACGGCCGCTCCTCGGTGCAGGGTTCACGCCTACTGCACCTAGGGGGCCTAATTAGCATATTATAAAAACGCTATTTTAACAAAAACTACCGTACAGATTTCTATAAAAGAAGGCTTTCTGTCATCAGGTGTCATTTGCGATTTGCAAATGACACTCGGTTTTGTAGGCTAAATTCTGATGACAGAAACCCTTTAATTCAAAACATACGCGGAGAATTGGAGAAATGGATGCACCTCCTGACATCCATGAAGGAACGCTGCCACCTGATAAGAAAGGTTAGCTTTTCTATGTTAGGCTGCTTTCACATTAGCGTTATTGATGGATCCGGCAGGGTTCAGCAATAACGCTTCCGTTACTGATAATACAACCATGTGCATCCGTTATGAACAGATCCGGTTGTATTATCTTTAACATTGCTGGGACGGATCCATTGAAATGGAGGACAGATCTGGTTTCTATTGTGTCACACAGAACGGATCCGTCCCCATTGACTTGCATTGGGGGTCATGCTGTCTTGTTCCGGATCCCCAGGACGGAAAGCAAACCGCAGCATGTTGCGGTTTGCTCTCCGGTCTGGAGACGCAACTAAACTGAACGGAATGCATTTTGGAGTATTCTGTTCTCTTCAGTTCAGTTTTGTTCCCATTGACAATGAATAGGGACAAAACGGAAGCGTTTTATTCTGGTATTGAGCCCCTATGACGGAACTCAATACCGGAAAAAAAGAACGCTACTGTGAAAGTAGCCTTACTTTATCCGATGCAAACCCTATGGATAAGCATACGGATATTCAAATTCTAGAATAAGCTTTTAGAACATTTATGTGGTCAACCTGTTGCCCAATGATTTCTTTGCACGAATTGCAACTTTTGCGAGAGGAGAGAGGACTGAATATCCCAGCTATTACAAACTATAATTGGGCAGGCAACTTAAACCATTACATGGATTGGATTGGAGACTAACTTTAGTATACCCATGGAGCCTCACCTCGTTATTGCACACAAAGTACTCCTGTCAACCCCCTTTGATTAAGAAAAGCCTTCTAGTAAAGGCTGTATTACACTGGCAAGTGGTCGGCCAATTCACCGTTGGCGACCGTTCGCAGGAACGCTTGTTAGTGATGATCTGGCATTGTAATACTGCCGCCGATTACCCGATGTACGAGTGTTTACAATTGGAATCTTTCAACAGGTTTAAAAATTGTCGATAGCAGATAGTGCTATCTCATCACGATCTGCTGCCGGCAAACAATGATTTAGTATGCGGTCAAGCGATGGCAATAACTCCCATACTGTGGAGGAGACCACTGCATGTAATAGTAGTTGTCTCCTCCACTACTGAACAGGTGATTGCCGGGAAGGAATGCTTTCCTCCTGACAATCGCCTGCAGGATCGTTTAGTCTAATAGTCTTTACAGACACTGTAGCCACTTGGAAAACTACTAGACAAAATTATGGCCTGCCCTTCCTATTGTCAAAGCACCTTTATTTATGGGGACACCCTGAATTCACTGAGGTTTTATACAATAAGCAATTCCTAGAGTGTCGAAAGAGACCACTGGCATGGTGGAGACCTCTGGAATAGCCCTGAAGGAAGATATGACACTTTTTTCGGAAATCTTGCTTATCATTAGATCATGAGTTTTTTTTAAAGCGAGAGACTCAGGGATTTAACTAAGGAATTTCCTTCAAATTCATATGATTTATTTAAAGGAGCAGATCCTTGTCAGATATATATTCTAAATTGAGGATTGTCTCATCTGGAGATCTTTCCTCACAACTATTTAAAGCGTGGGAAAAACACGTTTTTTTTTAAAATCCCAGACCTGTCTGTCAAGATAGTAAAGGTTTGGTCGATGGTGCAAAGGGCAGCACCGAGCAAGATATGGAGGGAAACACATTTTAGATTAATACAGGAAGCAATTTATGGCGTCCATAGGTCACGTTTAAAGGACAGTGTGGATAGATTAACTAGCTGTCCCAGGTGTAATCAGTCAAATTTAAAGGGGTTTTGTCACTTCAGCAAATGGCATTTATCATATAGAGAAAATGAATACAAGGCACTGGCAGGATTCATTTTTCCATCGCATTATACACTGCTAGTTTCCATGGTTACGGCCACCCTACAATCCATCAGTGGTGGTCGTGCATGCACACTATAGGAAAAAGTACTGGCCTCTCTGGTGGCCTGAACCGTGGAAGCTCACATAGGCTGGTGCTTTTTCCTATAGTGTGCAAGCACGACCACTACTGCTGGATTACAGGGTGGTCATAGCCATGGAAACGAGCAGTGTATATTGTGATGGAAAAATTAATCCAGCCAGCAAAGGAGGCAATATGGACAATCACAATACATTAGTAAGTACCTTGTATTAACTTTCTCAACATAATAAATTCTATTTGCTGAAGTGACACAACACCTTTAAGACTTAGTTCATGGGATCTGTTCCTGTCTAGAGTTAAATATTGGATATTTAAAGATATATATTAAAGGTAAATGTCCCTTTGGTACATGAACTATTGCTGTTTCACTACCACCCAGAGAACACAAAAGTTTCTCATGTAGTCCATGTAAGTGTACCAACACCATTGGAAACCTTGACACAGACAAAAAACTGTTTAGATATTAAACGTGTGAATTTAGAAGCAGTCATCAGCATAGCCTTTCATTAAAAAATGGAGGGTTTTCACATGTGTGATACTTAGTGAAGACAAAGTGAGAACCTTAATGGCTCCTTTCTGCTCAACAACATGGTCCCGCATAGAAAGTTTACTAGGTACTTTTGGCAGATTAGGACAGGACACCGTACAGGTGAGGTAAGATGACTCACTGTTAGTGGGCGTTTGGAGGCCAAAGGTATGTGTATCTTTTGCGGATTAAAGAAGAGAGGGAGAGTTATATGTTCTACATTACTATCTCAGAATGTAACAGGTATTGTTATGTAACTCTTCTGTTTCACATGATTGTGATGTTTAAATAAAAAAAGAAAAGAAAATGTGTTTTGGTATTCTTTTCGCTTGTTTAGAAAAAAATAAATAAATGGAAAATTGTGAATCATCCTTAAAAGGGTTGTTCCAATAACCATTAAAAGTAATAGAAGTCCATGACACTCACCATTAACAATAGCAAATACCATATTTTTAGTGCTTCATTGCAGGTAATACAAAAGAGACAAACACATGGTGATTGGCCTTCAGAAAGAATCAGAGGACACAAAACGGCCACTTGCTGATTTCCATGTGTCTGCCTCTCATGTGTTGCCTGCAATAAAACACTGAAAATAACGTTTTCTGTTATTGTCAATGGTGAGTACCGTGGATTTCCTTTATATTGAATGATTGCTATTACTGATGACACGGAGCACTATCACTTAGGCCTCATGCATATGCCTGTATGTATTTTGCAAAAAGGATTAAAAAAAAAAAAGGATGACGTCTGTGTGCATTCCTTATTTTGCGGAATGGATCAGCTGGCCCTTATTAGAACAGTAATATCCTTGTCCGTAATGCTATTTTTTTGCAGAACACAAATATGGACGTACGGAAATGGAATGCACACGGAGTACCTTGTGTTTTTTTTTTTTTGCCGACCCTTATGATGCCCACAGAGCCATAGTTCTTCTGGACAGAAACATAGTTGATAGTCTGCCTGTGTGATCGACTGTGTTTCTGAGTACAGGGCTGTATGGTGCTGGATCAAAGCTCCTGCACTCCAGTTGGGTCCCTGGCTACCAATTACAGCCAGGGACTCTGAGGAGAAGACTGAAACAGTTTATTACCACTTCTGCCTTCTCCTGTGCTAATGCCATTTCTTTAATTGGACCTGGAGATCACATGCTTCCGGATGTCTCATGCATAGGAGAACATCTTAGTAGACGTTTGTATAGTTAAAGAATAAGAAACTATGCAAGTTATCATCATCATAAATTAAAAGTTTCCTCCAGCTGTCCATGCACCAGGCTGAAATATACAGCAGCTCTGAGCTGCCGTAGATTTCACCTCTGTTGCATCCCACCCTCTCCACTCCCCCTTTTCAGAAACATGTCCTGGCTAGACGTGCCTTCAAAACCTTGCATCCCACAGTGGACACTAGCTATTGTTGCCAAGGTATTGTTGCCAGTCATAAATTCTACTGAGAGAGTCTTTAGCAAGATAGTTTACTAATAGTGCCATAACTCCCAGCTTTGCAAACCTCCATACCTCGCCAGATGGGAAAAGGATTTGCACTGTGTAAAGATGGAACTGTGCATTGTTGTTGGATTTACTACAACTCCCATTTTGCACTTAAAAGGGTTGTTCGGGTTCAGACCTGAATCCAGATACAACCCGATCTGCACTCATTCACCCTGAAATACAAAGATGCTCCCCCTTGCCCTGCGTTTATATTTGGACACTGCTAGGCAGAGGCTTCTGCCTACCAGTGTTCCCGGTGACGTCACTGTCTCTAATGGGCGGGCTTTAACACTGCTGTAGCCTGTAAAAACAGGCTATGGCAGCGCTAAAGACAGCCCATTAGTGCCGATGATCTCACCGGGCTTACTGCTAGGCAAAAGCCTCAAACTAATTTACCCATAGCTAGTCTGGTACGTCACCAGATCTCAAGAACATTCCCTTTGCCCTGCACAATTCAGCGCAGGGTAAAGGGAAGCATCGGGGCATGAAAAACTCAGATGCTCCACTAATTCATGGTGAATGAGTGCAGATCGTGTTGTGTCCGGGTTCAGCTCTGAGCCTGGACAACCCCTTTAAGTAAAGCAAACTTTTGTTCTGCTAGATCTGGCCTGGTACACCATACACTAGCCATTATATTCTGCATGCCCTCATACAATCACCTAACATTACGGGCACCTCCAGCTACCATTAGGCAAGAATCCCAGAATCAGGGTGTGTCCGAGGGAAGGAAGGATATCCCCTCCTTTCACTGCATGACTCTAGGCAGCAATGGTCTGAGGAAAGCCATTGTGATTGACTTTAACAGACAGAGCCACTACCACTCCCATCTTCCGCTCCGGCTCGTCCTGTTCTGCTGCACAAGCAGCTGTGTTGAAAGAAGGATTTATCTGTGGATCGCAAGCTCTAATAGAGGTATACAAAGGTTTATAGGATTTCAGGGTTAACAGAGGCATACAAAGGAGTGCAGGGACAGTGTGAGAACTAGAGTTAATTACCGGGCTAACGCTGCTTAGGTGTAATTACACCTGCTCACTGCTGCGATGTCGACGACGAGCAGGTAAACAATGAAGGGAAGGCAGCACTCGTACGAGTGCAGCCTTCTCACCAAACAGTTGATCAGCAGGGATGCCGGGTGTAGGACCCCTTCCTATATGATATTGATAACATATCCTGAGGATAGGTCATCAATATTAAAAAAAAGCAGACAGCCCCTTTAAGTGTTTGCTGATGTAGTTCTGATGACAGCAGTATCTGGAAACCCTGCAGCACACATATGTCTCTTGCTAATACTGAGTGTCTTCAGGATGATAGCAGCGTCTGAAAACAGTCAAAACCCTATTATCTGTATTGGTCTCTTTAGATGCCAAGCAGTGTGTGCATCAGAGACATTACAGAAAAATGCACTGCTCTGTAATCTGCAACACTAACTCAACCCTAACCTAAATACATTTATGAAATTTGAAATAACTTCCCTACCAGGGTTTTAATGCACATCAATAAAATTTGAGATTTATATATATTATTAGTTCACACTAACCCTAGTAGTGACAATGCTCCCCTAGAATGTCCCGGTTAATAGTAGAACCCTCCATATTGTGCCCAATATTAAAGGGGTATTCTCATCTTGGACAATGGGGGCATATCGCTAGGATATGCCCCCATTGTCCTATAGGTGCGGGTCCCGCCACTGGGACCCGCACCTATATCGAGAACGGGGCCCCCGAAGTGAAGAAGTGCGCACCGCGCAAGCGCGGCCCGCTCTCCATTCACTTCTATGGGGCCGCCGCAAATAGCCGAGTGCTGGCTCGGCTATCTCCGTCGGCTCCATAGAAATGAATGGGAGCGCACTGCGCATGTACGGCCACCGCCACCGCTCCCATTCATTTCTATGGAGCCGACGGAGATAGCCGAGCCAGCGCTCGGCTATTTCCGGCGGCCCCATAGAAGTGAATGGAGAGCGGGCCGCGCTTGCGCGGTGCGCACTTCTTCACTTTGGGGGCCCCGTTCTCATTATAGGTGCGGGTCCCAGCGGCGGGACCCGCACCTATAGGACAATGGGGGCATATCCTAGCGATATGCCCCCATTGTCCAAGATGAGAATACCCCTTTAATGCCCCATATAATACTTATGGAAGTAATAATGCCCCATAAAAGAACTTATTTTCCCCAAAGTTCGCTCGTTAGTTATAATCCCCTTATATTGCCTCCAGGAATTATAATGCCCCATAGTAATTCCTGTAATTGTTTTGTGCTCCCTATATTTATTATACCCCTACCAGGGGTGTAGCTATAGTCGCTACCGGGCCCAGGAGCCTGAGAGGGCCCAAAGACCCTTGTGCCACATAAGAAGACACTGGTATTATAGAAAGTGCATGTTGGTCAAGTTACACTTCTGGCTGGAAGGACGGTCAAGAATTTGGCATTGGGAGTGGCGTTTCAATTTTTGGAAGGGGGGGCAAGCTGAACTCTTGCACCAGGGGCCCTTGAGGCTTTAGCTACGCCCCTGCCCCCTACAGTGCTCCCAGTATTTATAACGTCCCTAGTTATCATTCTCCCTATAGTGTCCTCCATTGTTATGATACCCCCTATAGTGGCCCAATAGTTATAATGCCCCCTATAGCGCTCACAATAGTTATAATGCCCCCATAGCCCCCCACCAACACTTATAATATCACTTATAATTCCCCCCATAGTGGCCCCGGGTCTTATAATGTCTCCTATGGTGGACCAGTACTTATAATCCAACCCATAGTGCTCCTAATAGTTATATTGCCCCCATAGTACCATAAGTACTTCTAATGTCTCCTATAGTCGCCCAGTACCTATAATTCCCCATATAGTGATCCTAATAGTTGTAATGCCCTCATAGTCTCCCCAGTACTTATAATGTCCCCTATAGTACCCAATATTAATACCCCCCTCCATAGCGCATGAAATAGTTATAATGCTCCTATAAGTGCTCCCAATACTAATTCACTCCCCCTTAGTGCTCCTAATAGTAATATTGCCGCCATAGTGCCCCCAGTTCATATAATGTCCCCGGTACATATAATGTCCCCTATAATAGCAAAGTACTAATAATATACCCCATAGTGCTCTTAATAGTTATAATGCCCCCGAAGTGACAAAACAAAAAAACACTCACCTGACTCTTAACCACAAGCTGCTTCTGGCCTCCATCTGAGTTGACTGCATCCCAGCTGTGTTCTGGTGCAGGCAGTTGTGAAGATGTCAGTATGGAAATACAGCCGTCTATCACTTGCAAGTTGCTCTGTACAGCTGTTAGTGACTGCCAACAGCACAGAGTACCGGAACGGGATTCAGCCAGTAAAAGGCATATTGCAAACAGCCAATAGTTTGTAAATTTGGCTAATAAACTGAAGTAGCAATGACGGATGAATAATTTTGATTGTAATGGTATAGACATACTGTAGTTACCACACGTTGCCTCACTAGAAGCATAAAGCAAAGAGTTTTAATACTCCATTGTCTACAGCCCTGGATGAAATGACAATAGATGTGAGTATCCATGGATACATATTAGTCTAGTAACATAAATAGCAACATAAATAATAACAAATAAACAATTGTACAAATAATTAGCTGAAACTACAAGAGTTAATTCTGCTGCACGGTAATAATACTGGATTACGATCCTCATACTGCTGACACATTCTCAGTTATCAGACCTTACCTTGTCTATCAAGAGCAGTGCCTGGCTCCTGGCATACTGAACACAACGTAGTGCATCTTCCCCCTTTATACACAGCTAAGTTTCATTTCTTACTCTCATCAGCACAGCCACACCTCACCTCACGTCATGTCAGAGTCCACGAGCAATGTCAATAAATAGAACCTGACCAGATAAAGCAGCATCATTCTACCTTGTGTAAAGAACATCCACAACAAATTACCTCATATTGTGATCTGCCAAAATGTTTTGTGACAAAAATTACTTTCAGCAAAACAGAGGACCATTTTATGACAGTTCTTTGTGTTATGTCATGAAAATATCACTTACATGTAGTTAACATACTTATTTTGTGTTTTAAACAGTGACTATGCTACAGTCACCTCATAATGACTACCGCACCACATAAATAATAGCCTCACTACTCCCTTAATGGAACAGTTTTCTCATAATGATCACTAGAGATGAGCAAATGTTTCATAATTTTGTTTTGGACAGTTCGCCGAATTTCTTAAAAGGATTAGATTCGATCCGTATTTATTTGTGACGATTTGCGTTAAAAAACAGCTATTTCCTGGCTGCAGAGATCCTGTATAGCGGTGTAGAACACTATGCTTTGCAGTGGGAGTCCACTGTTCTAGTGAAACAGTACTGTGAGTCAGTATGACACGTAAATGACACACTTCACTTATTTGGTCAGTTACGGGGCAAAATAACTCTAGTGTGAACTCAGCCTTACAGGTCAACGTTAGAGTCAGATATAAAGAACCGTGCAGTGGCCCAAGATTCTACTATAGAGTGAAGAAGCGCACTCTTTTTACACTGTCGTCAGCTGATTCCACATAGATTTCTCTAGAACCTGTTCTTTTACAGCTGAAACAAGTAGTGCCCCCATGACAGAGTGGAGAGGGTGGCAACAGCATGAGGAGTCAACACAGTGGCCCAATGACAGAGTGGTGAAGTTGGGAATCTCATGAGGAATAACATGAGGAGTCAACATGGTGGCCCAGTGACAGAGTGTTGAGGGTGGAAACTACATGAGGAATCGCATGAGGAGTCAACACAATGGCCCAGTGACAGAGTGGTGAGGGTGGCAACAGCATGAGCAGTCAACACAGTGGCCCAGTCAAAGAGAGGTGAGTGTGGCAACAGCATGAGAAATCAACACAGTGTCCCAGTCACAGAGTGGTGAGATTGGCAATCACATGAGGAGTGAATACTGTGGCCCAATCACAGAGCGGTGAGGGTGGCAACAGCATGAGGAGTCAACATAGTGGCCCAATGACAGAGTGGTGAGGTTGGGAATCTCATGAGGAATCGCATGAGGAGTGAACACAATGGCCCAGTGACAGAGTTGTGAGGGTGGGAATTGCATGAGGAGTGAACACAGTGGCCCAGTCACAGAGTGGTGAGGGTGGAAATCACAAGAGGAATCGCATGAGGAGTCAACACAGTGACCCAATCATAGAGTGGTGAGGGTAGGAATCGCATGTGGAGACAACATAGTGGTCAGTCACAGAGTGGTGAGGGTGGGAATCGCATGAGGAGTCAACATAGTGCTCAGTCACAGGGTGGTGAGGGTGGGAATCGCATGCAGACAAACGGGTCCTCCGGCAGCTTGATTAAAAAATTTCCAAGTGCCGAGTATGGCATTTCCCCCCACCACTCTGTGCTGACTGCCTGCTACCGCTTCCTCTGTGAACCCGTGCACCACTACTTCTTTCAGGACAGGTAGGCTTCTGCATAGCAGACGATCTACCCCGGGCACATTTGGCTATAAATCTCACACTGCTGCCACCCTGCTGACTCATGGCCACGCTACCACCCTGCTGGGTCAGCCGCTGTCTCACGCGCAAGCTACCACCTTCTTTTCCTGATGATGATGAAGCCCCCTCTTCAACTGGCTCCCATGTGCGATTGACTACATCATCATCATCCACTACTGTCTGCATGTTACTGATGTCACCCTCACCAGTCTCAGGGCCACGTGCCTGACCGCTCGCAACACCAGCTTCCACGCAACTCTCATCACCACTACTTGCCCGCTTATCGCAGGAAGCAGCAGATCTCTCCTTCTCACCTGTCTGTCAGACATACTGTTATGTAACATTAACTGCAAGGGTCTGCATGGCACTGTGGGTGATCCCTCATTCCCGGGCTTCTTACTTCCTCGTTCTAACATGTGCAGCAGCCATTTTACACAAAAAATGTGTTTCATTACCACGAAGCACGAGGAAATTCGACTTCAGGACGAATCAAATTTTTCCTGAAATTTGGATCAAATTCCACTTTGTCAACTTCGGTTCGCTCATGTATAATGACCATCACAAAGACCACTGTAAAGTAGTCACAGTGTCCTTATAATGCAGGGGTACCAACCTCTGACACTCCAGTTGTTGTAAAACTACAACTTTCAGCATGCACACTTGCTCTACCCTTCTCAGAACTCCCACCAAAGCGAATAAAGTATGCTGGAAATTCTAGTTTACCAACAGCTGGAGGGCCAAAGGTTGCTCACCCCTGTTATAACGGAATCCTAATTTCCCTTTAATGACATACAGCATAGTACCCATGTTAACAACCACGGTGCCTTACAAATGCAGCAACAATATACACATAAAGATAATAACAATGCTCCCGTAAGAGCGTCTGCTACATTGGGTTAAAAAGTTACAGCCACAGACCACCCCAACCGTGACAGGTGAGGTAGCCCCTGCTGGTAATTTTTTTTCTACCGGCATAATAATTGCCGGTATTTTTCTTTAAGGACTGTTACTAATGAGTGCCTCCATTGTAGAGCACTCAGTACAGCCTTTAACTCCCGCTGCCATCCCGCCCCTGTTTTTGTTAAGAAGAAAAAAAAGAACTCACCTCCTTCGTTTGATCGTGCTGCGGTGAACCCTCGCTGCTGACTGGACGTGCAGGACAAGACCTCTGAGACGTCATCACCCTGTCCTGAGCTTCCAGTCAGCAGCGAGTGTTCACAGTGGCACAATCAAATGGATGAGGTGAGTTCTTTTTTTTGCACTTAGAAGAGAAGAGGGCATTACTATTACTGGGGGCACTAATGGGGCACTATTAATACTGGGAGCCAGATTATGACATAGCAACTTAACACCCCATGTTAACCCCCCACAACCACACCCCCTATGTAGTGTGGCTTAACTTGGCCGGTATTTTTATAGGAAAAGGTGATACATGCCATGTAATATATTGGGCTGCTTTAGTATGCAATTCAAAGCAATTTGAGCAATTGAGCCATGACATTACCCACACAAATTTCATTTCTACACCAAACCATCATGTTATGTATGAGACCCTGCTGTCATGGTCATTCCTCTTCTTGACAAATTGTGAAGGGACAATAGGGAGAGGGAAAGAAAACTTTTTTTCTTATTCTCTGCCCATTTTTATAAGGTATGCCTCTAACCCAGGGATCAGCAACCTTCGGCACTCCAGCTGCTCTGAAATTACAATTTCCAGCATGCAAACTTACTCTTACTGTTCTTGTAACTTCCACAGAAGTGAAAGGAGGATTCTGGGAGTTGTAGTTTCAGAACAGCTGGAGTGCTGGAGGTTGCTGATCCCTGGCCTATAATAATAAAGGACACATTCTATAATAATAAGGGAATATACTTTCAATAATAATAAGTTAGGACACGTACTATAATAATAATAATGGAGGAGACGTTTTATATTAATATAGGAGGACACATTTTATTATAATAATTAGAGATGAGCGAAGTTTTGAAAAATTTGATTCGGCCAATTCGCCGAACTTCGACCAAAAATCAATTAGTTCTGAATTAATTAGTTACGAATCACAATAAATTAGGTATAGACAGGACACTCTGCCTAATCATATTCATCCCACTTGGTGGCCCAATCTCACTGTAAAGGCTTGGAAGTTAAACTGCAGGGAGATTGCAGGAAGAGTGTATGGCCTTGTGCATTACATTCTAATGCACCCAGGTTCATAGTTCTGTAGGTACGGTGCCGTCAATATTACAGGTGTAATTTATCGCCTGCTACATCACTGTGCAGTGCACCAAGATTTATAGCTTATCCCTTCTGTTAAACAAAAAAAAAGCATACTGCACCCTCCAATAAAGCAAAAATCCTGTGCGTGCCCCTGCAGTACAATGTCTCTGCAATAAAGTGACATAAAGTGCAACATAGTGGTGAAAAAAGAGGTCATGAGCAGCTGTGGCAGTAACAGTGTGCACCAAGATTCATAGCTAATCCCTTCTGTTAAACAAAAAGAAAAGCATACAGGACGCTTCAGTAAAGCAAAAAACCTGAGCGTGCCCCTGCAGGAGCTGTGTTCAAATGGCTTCTTAGTGTAACAAAATAAAGAAATGGAGGCAATGACAATAAAGTAGTGGAGAATAAAAATGTTCTTTTAATGCATGTTGTGGTAGTCCAAACACATGACTTTTAATCCCTTCTGTTAGCTGTAGATTTACTGTGCGTTAATATTTCAGGTCGAGTCTGTCTAATTTATCGCCATGGACTTAACCATGCAGTACCCCAAGATTCAAATGTGACCCCATGACAGAGTGGGGAGGGTGGCAGCAGTGGCAGTGCCAGTGACTGTAGGGGCCCCCTGACATAATGGGGAGGGTGGCAGCAGTGGCAGTCCCAGTGACAGCAGTGGCCCTCGTGCTTCGTGGTAACAAATCGTTTTTTTCCTAAAATGGCAGCTGCATGTGTTACAAAGTGAAAGTAAGAAGTGCGGGAACACAAGATCACCCATAATGCTGTGCAGCCAGCCAATCCGCAGGTAGCCATCCCCTGTGATATCACAGCCCTATAAAAGCCTAATCTTGCGCGGTCTCCGCCATTGTCCTGTGAGCTAGTGATGGGAAATCTACTGTATTTTAATTTTGGCGATTAGTTCATTCTGATCTAGTTCACCTGACACATTAGTTCAGTAGATTAGTTTGTTTAGTTCATCTAGTTCATTCTTTCTTTGGCTCTGTGATTAGATGCACAGATTTGGTCCATTACACATAGTATTTACAGCTCTTTGGATGAGTTATAGTTTTATAAAAAGTGTCAGATATATTTATTATTGTCCAGTAGTGTGACTAAGAACAGGCAGATGATATTTGCTGTTTTTCTACTTTTCTAGTAGTATGAAATATGAAGCAAGTGGTATTGACAGTAAATGATCCTGCTGGAGCTGCTGTGTCATCACTGCCTATTCCTCCCAGTTGCTTTAGTTCCTGGTGAACTAATCTTTGTCAGGAATGTGAACTAAATGAGTTAGTTCACATAGAAGTAGAAGAGATGAGCATAGGGAGCGGTGTGACAAGCGCTCATGCACTAGGGACAGTGTTGCTGCAAACTGTTAATAGGACAATATTGGAGAGGCAGAGTGGAGGGAGAGTCCAGGGAAACTGCAGGCATCCTCATGTGCATCACTGTGCAGTGCACCGACATTCATGGTTAATCTGTTCTGTTAGGGATACAGTTAGTATACCTCAGTATTAAAGCATAGCTCCCAATGGCTGTCCCGCAGTCCCGTTACGAGGCAGGTACAGTGCCTTGCGAAAGTATTCGCCCCCCTGGAACTTTTCAACCTTTTGCCACTTCAGGCTTCAAACAAAAAGATATAACATTTTACATTTTTGGTGAAGAATCAACAACAAGTGGGTCACAATTGTGAAGTGGAACGAAATTTATTGGATCATTTAAACTTTTTTTGTAATAATAAAACTGAAAAGTTGGGCGTGCAAAATTGTTCGGCCCATTTACTTTCAGTTCAGAAAACTCACTCCAGAAGTTCATTGAGGATCTCTGAATGATCCAATGTTGTCCTAAATGACTGATGAAGATAAATAGAATCCACCTGTGTGTAGTCAAGACTCCGTATAAATGCACATGCTCTGTGATAGTCTCAGGGTTCTGTTTAAAGCACAGAGAGCATCATGAAGACCAAGGAGCACACCAGGCAGGTCCGTGATACTGTTGTGGAGAAGTCTAAAGCCGGATTTGGATACAAAAGATTTCCCAAGCTTTAAACATCCCAAGGAGCACTGGGCAAGCAATCATATTGAAATGGAAGCAGTATCAGACCACTGCAAATCTACCAAGCCCCGGCCATCCCTCTAAACTTTCATCTCAAACAAGGAGAAGACTGATCAGAGATGCAGCCAAGAGGCCCATGATCACTCTGGATGAACTGCAGAGATCTACAGCTGAGTTGGGAGAGTCTGTCCATAGGACAACAATCAGTCGAACACTTCACAAATCTGGCCTTTATGGAAGAGTGGCAAGAAGAAAGCCATTTCTCAAAGATATCCATAAAAAGTCTCGTTTACAGTTTGCCACAAGCCACCTGGGAGACACACCAAACATGTGGAAGAAGGTGCTCTGGTCAGATGAAACCAAAATCGAACTTTCTGGAAACAATGCAAAACGATATGTTTGGCATAAAAGCAACACAGCTCATCACCCTGAACACACCATCCCCACTGTCAAACATGGTGGTGGCAGCATCATGGTTTGGGCCTGCTTTTCATCAGCAGGGACAGGGAAGATGGTTAAAATTGATTGGAAGATGGATGGACCCAAATACAGGACCATTCTGGATGAAAACCTGTTGGAGTCTGCAAAAGACCTGAGACTAGGACAGAGATTTATCTTCCAACAAGGCAATGACCCAAACATAAAGCAAAATCTACAATGGAATGGTTCAAATATAAAAGTATCCAGGTCTTAGAATGGCCAAGTCAAAGTCCAGACCTGAATCCAATTGAGAATATGTGGAAAGAGCTGAAAATTGCTGTTCACAAATGCTCTCCATCCAACCTCAAAGAACTCGAGCTGTTTTGCAAGGAAGAATGGGCAAGAATTTCAGTCTCTAGATGTGCAAAACTGAGAGACATACCCCAAGCGACTTGCATCTGTAATCGCAGCAAAAGGTGGCACAACAAAGTATTAATGCAAGGGGGCCGAATAATTTTGCACACCCCACTTTTCAGTATTATTATTTCAAAAAAAGTTTAAATGATCCAATAAATTTCGTTCCACTTCACAATTGTGACCCACTTGTTGTTGATTCTTCACCAAAAATTTAAAATGTTATATCTTTTTGTTTGAAGCCTGAAATGTGGCAAAAGGTTGAAAAGTTCCAGGAGGCCGAATACTTTCGCAAGGCACTGTATTTCCTCATTTCCCTGGTTCTCTTCTGGCCTTTGTTTACCTGCAATAACAACAATTTCTGCCCCTCCCCCTGCTCTAAAAGGGAGTGAATACAAGTGCTGCCCTGAGTGACATGTCTGCCTGCTTTGATACTCAGCAGCATATTGTATGTGTAGGACTACAAATCCCAGCTGTACAATGACACTGCTGATGCACACAGGAACTTACCCCTATCTTTCTTGGGCAATGTTCTGCAGATGTCCTCAGATCTCCTTCAGTGTCAGCTCTGTGTCTGGAGGATGAGGAGGGCAGAATCTGTGTCTCTTCACTGCCTACAGCTGCTCAGCAAAGCCTTGAGCCCTGTGTCTGTACTGGCTGAAGGGGTTAATGTTTTATCTGAAGGAATCCAGGGAGAGAGGAGACGGCAGCTCAGCCAGTGCAGGGGTGTGTGGCCAGCACAGTGATGTCTCATGTACAGACTCTTATCTGCTTGTGCACGAAACATCAGCAGAGCAGGGAGAGAAGCTGACATCACAGGTCACGTGACCATGAGTGAAATCTGAGAAACCAGCAGCTGTGGAAGCACAAAGTGCATGACAAAGTTGTTATATTTGACTAGTTAGAAACATACAAAGGGCAAAAAAATAACTTGGACAACCCCTTTAACTATGGATGTGGCAGTAGCTGAACAAGATGCATGTGACTATCTATTAGACCGCCCTACAATACTAAGCCACAATAAATCTATCTGTAAAATAACGGATTGACTATGAATGGGGTAGTAGTTGAACAAGACGCACACTACGATATATTAGAACACTACTGAGTAAAATAGGCACCCCAAAGTATTCAACATGAGGTATATTGTAAAATAGATATTTTCCATTTTTTCCTCCTTTTGTAACTTGGAAGATGATCCAAAAAATAGAAAAAACTGCGTTTTTTTCACTTTGCTGCAGATTTAGCTCAAATTACAGCAAACCTGCTGAAAGCTATCAAGAAAAAGCACCCCAATATCAATGCGGAATAGACTTCTGCAAAAAAAGACACCCCAATTGTGTACGTCACCCACTCCCAGGGCATTTTATTGTGCCCAGAATTAAAGGCATACCTTTCAGCTTAGATACCAGCATGTTGTCTTTACAATGGACCTAAATATGTAGCAGAAATATTAAAAATCACCTAAAAAGGACACTACTGAGTAAAATAGACACGAGGGGTTTATTGTAAAGTTAACATTTTCCATTTTTTTCCACCTTCTGTTGGAAGATTGCACCAAACACTAACCCCTTCCCAACCAGCGCCGTTCATGTACTGCGCTGCGGGAAGGGACTTGCCGACCAGCGCCGTAGAGCAGCCATCTTACCTAAGCGCAGAGGGCGGTATTTCTGTCCCCCTGCATCTCCGGTGGCTGCGATTGGCCGGTTTCCATAGACCGGCCCATCTCAGCTCCCAGAAGTAACCGTAGCTGCCGGGGGACCGGGGGGCGGGGGGTCATCTGAAGTTGACAGGTGCTGACCAAGTCAGCACCTGTCGTTCCTGAGGTCAGGCAGGGGACTCCTGTGTTTTGGGTCCCCTGCCAGCGCTGCCATTGGCTAGAGGAACGCTACAGCAAATGGCAGCACTACAGCTGCACAGGAAGGGCAGAACCTTCCTGCATGCAGCCATTCTAGCTGGTGACTGCATGCAGAGAGGTAGTGTCCTTTTCTGTGCTGCTGTTGACTTGCTGGGACTTGTGGTGCACCACCACTGCTATCTGCCTTTTTGCTGTTGAAAAGAAGAAAAGAAGAAAAAAAGAAAAAGCAGTTACAGATCCCTAACCCTAACAATTTTTCAGCTCCGCACCGCTTTTTCTGCATGTGAGCTGTGACCACCCAGTGCTTTTCAGTGCATACCTGCCTGATCAGCATCTGGAGATCGTTCTTTGTCCCTTTTCTTTTATTCTTTCTCTTTCTTTGCCAGTTTTTCTTTTTTTTTTGTTAAAAAGAAGGAAGTACAGTTAGGGTTTTATATAAGTTTATATAGAGCTTCATATCTCTATATATATAGATATAAGTTAATTTTTAGCTAGTGTTCGCTTTTTTTTCACTGTAGTGACTTTTTTTACTACAGATTTTGCACGCACACACATTCTGTGTGCGTGCGTGCTGCATTAGCACATTTTTTTGTTACTCCAGCTAGTGACAGATAGATTTCGGCTTTCAGTACCATCTCTACGCTGATCAAACCTACATAAATCCACCACGCCACAAATCAAGTTACAATACTTTATTGAATTATGCAAAACACATAAAAATTACAAACAAGATTAAAACAGCGGATGTCAGAAATCAAAGAAGATACTCATATGGACATATAAATCACATAGCAGAAGCCCAACAATATATAATGTATAATATACTAGCCCATATCAACTGTGCCTCCCATGGTATATAATCCAAAAGAGCCTAGTGCCAATTATCTATAATATATCATGAGTGAAGTATTGATCCAAAGTATTACACATCAGAAGGCAACCTAACAGATAGCTAGACGGTCAGAATGGGCCACAAGTGCTATGGAGTCAGCATAATACAATCCAAGTGGATACTAACCAGAGTATGAGACACCCTCTCACCCATGGATGTCTCATACTCTGGTTAGTATCCACTTGGATTGTATTATGCTGACTCCATAGCACTTGTGGCCCATTCTGACCATCTAGCTATATGTTAGGTTGCCTTCTGATGTGTAATACTTTGGATCAATACTTCACTCATGATATATTATAGATAATTGGCACTAGGCTCTTTTGGATTATATACCATGGGAGGCACAGTTGATATGGGCTAGCTAGTATATTATACATTATATATTGTTGGGCTGCTGCTATGTGATTTATATGTCCATTTGAGTATCTTCTTTGATTTCTTACATCCGCTGTTTTAATCTTGTTTGTGGTTTTTATGTGTTTTGCATAACTCAATAAAGTATTGTAACTTGATTTGTGGCGTGGTGGTTTTATGTAGGTTTGATGCGATTGGTTTGACCCCAGCCCATGATTATATTGCTCACTATATAGGTGTTCATCTCCATGCTGATGACACCCAACTATACACTTCATCCCTCGAAATCACCCCTGCTTTACTTCAAAACACCAGTAATTGTCTGGCAGCTGTCTCTAACATCATGTCCTCTCTGTATCTAAAACTAAACCTCTCCAAAACTGAACTTCTTGTCTTTCCCCCATCTACTAACCCACCTAATCTTGATATTTCAATCTCGGTCTGTGGTACTATCATAACTTCGGTGCAACATGCCCGCTGTCTCTGGGCCACATTTGACTCTGATCTTTCCTTTGTTCCCCATATTCAATCACTTACACGCTCTTGTCGTCTGCACCTCAAGAACATTGCCAGAATCCGCCCTTTTCTTACGGTGGAAACGGCAAAAACTCTTGTTGTTGCCTTGATTCACTTTTGTCTTGACTACTGCAATGCATTACTAATCGGTCTCCCTCTCTCTAAACTCTTCCCCCTTCAGTCTGTCCTAAATGCTGCAACCAGGCTCATCTATCTGTCCTCCCGTTACAGTGATGCTACTATTCTATGCCAGTCACTTCACTGGTTGCCCATCCACCACAGAATACAGTTCAAACTTCTCACCCTCACCCACAAAGCTCTCCAAAGTGCTGCCCCTCCATACATCTCTTCCCTCATCTCCGTCTACCACCCTACTCGTGCTCTCCGTTCTGTTAGTGACCTAAGATTAACATCCTCCATAATTCGTACCTCTCACTCCCGTCTTCAAGACTTCTCTCGAGCTGCACCTACACTCTGGAATGCTCTGCCCCTGAATATTAGGTCAATGCACAACTTCCCTACCTTCAAACGTGCCCTAAAAACACATCTTTTCAGGCAGGCTTATCAAGCTTCCTAAAATGACCTTTCCCCAACTAAAACGCTCCCCCACCAACTCCTCTGGCTTCAACTCGATCCTCTAATAGTCCCAAATCCGAAGCAGATCGGCCGGCACCACACCTTTCACTAGAATTACGGCTCGAATCCTACTTATCACAATCAACCACCTTATGTGTCACCCCCTATTCCTCATAGATTGTAAGCTCTTGCGAGCAGGGCCCTCACTCCTAGTGTTTCAGTTGTATATTAGCTAGTCATTTTTGTATTGTACAAGAACCCTATGATTTTGTAAAGCGCTGCGGAATATGGTGGCGCTATATAAATAAATAATATTATTATATCATATATATATATATAAATCTATATATATATATATATATATATATATATATATATATATATAAATTTCAGTTAGTGTCAGTGTACATTTTTGCACGAACGCACTGTATCTGCATACGTGCATTTTGCAGAAGACTGTAGTGAATTTTTACACTACAGTTTATGTACGCACGCACAATCCGTGTGCGTGCGTGCTGCAGAGCACCTTTCAGTAGTGTGTTATTTTAGGTCTGGTCATTTTAGAGTTTTTTTTTTTTTTTTTACATTTTTGGTGTAAAAAAAGAACAGCAGTTAGTGTTAGATATAAATTTTAGTTAGTGTCAGTTTAGATTTTTGCACAAACGCACTGTATCTGCGTACGTGCATTTTGCAGAGGACTGTAGTGAATTTTTACACTACAGTTTCTGCACACACACACGATCTGTGTGCGTGCGTGCTGTATCAGTAGCATCTGCAAATTTTATTTATTTTTTTACCTATCTTGTGTGAAAAAAGAACCGCAGGTAGTGGTAGTTAGATTTCAGTTAGTGTCAGTTTAGGAATTTGTACGAACGCATTATCTGCGTACGTGCATTTAGCATAACTGAGCACCGATCAGTAGTGTCCATTTCTGATCGCGGTTGCTCATTTTGCACTGTACTTTTTTTTTGGCAGTAAATACAGTTTTTTTTTGTTTCGTTTTTTACAGAAAAGACCTTTTTATTTATTCCCCACCCCGTTTTTTTTTTTAAATTCTATTTCAAAACCGTAAAAAAACACCTTCACGTGTAAAAACACTACAAACACACCCCTCACACTAAATAAAGTTTTACACGTTTCACCCATCACACCCCAATAAAATAAAAATGTCCCAATCATCCCAACGAGTGTACTCGGCAGAAGAGGCATACGCCATCCTTGCCTCTGATACCGAGACGGCCACTGAGGGAGAAGAGGATGCCACTTTCCTCTACTCCTCTACCCCCTCATCATCATCATCCGCTGATGAGGGACCCTCTAGGAGGCGCCCCAGAACGACCGCTGAGGCAGCCCCCCAGAGTGAGCCCACATGGACCCCACCCCCTGAGAATTATCAGCCCCAAATTCCAGAGTTTGTGGGAAACTCTGGAATTCAAATTGACTGCACGGGCTTCACAGAAATTGATTTTTTCAAAATCTTTTTCAGTGATGATTTAGTAAATTTAATTGTGGCCCAAACAAATTTATACGCCCATCAGTTCATTACCCAGAACCCCACATCACAATACGCAAGGCCCCTAGGTTGGACCCCAGTAACAGCAGCAGAAATAAAAATCTTCTGGGGGCTTGTGCTGCACATGGGGCTTATTAAAAAGAACGAAATGAGACAGTATTGGAGTGTGGATGTCTTGTACCACACTCCAATATTCAGTGCCACCATGGCCCAGTATCGATTTGAGTCGATACTGAAATATTTGCATTATAATGATAATGCACAGTGTCCTCCTCAAAGTGACCCAACATTTGATCGGCTTTTCAAAATTAGACCCATCCTTGACCACTTCGGCACCAAGTTTTCCGAAGTGTACACTCCAGAAGAAAACATCTGTATAGAGTCACTGGTGCATTTCAAGGGGAGGGTAAAATTCCGCCAGTACCTGCCCAGCAAGCGGGCAAGGTATGGCAAAAAAATGTACAAGCTCTGTGAGAGTAGGTCCGGGTACACCTATAGGTTCTATGAAGGGATTGACACCCGGATTGAACCCCCAGAATGCCCCCCTGGCCTAGGAGTTAGTGGGAAACTAATGTGGGAGTTGCTGCACCCACTGCTGGATAAGGGTTGCCACTTCTACGTGGATAACTTTTATACCAGCTTACCCCTCTTCATGTCCCTAAGTGCCAGGCGTACTGTGGCTTGCGGCACAATACGCAAAAATCAGAGAGGCCTCCCTAGATCCCTGGTAGGGCAACCACTGAGAAAGGGTGAAAGTAGGGCTCTCCTCCATGAAAACACGATGGTGGTTAAGTACAAGGACAAGAGGGACGTCCTTGTACTGACCAACATTCACCCCAACACCAGCTCCCCTGCCTCAGTACGTGGTACCACTACCACTGTCCTCAAACCGGACTGCATCCTGGCCTACAACAGGCACATGGGAGGAGTTGATCTTTCAGATCAAGTTCTGAAGCCCTACAGTGCCACACGAAAAACAAAAGTGTGGTACAAAAAACTAGCCGTACACCTTGTACAGACGGCAATGTACAATGCGTACGTGCTATTTAAATCTGCTGGACACACGGGAACTTTCCTTCACTTTCAAGAAGTAGTCATCAAGGCCCTAATTTTTCCCAACGAAGCAGACGAGGCCCCCAGTACTTCTGCAAGTTACGGTGCCCGAGTTGTACCAGGACAACATTTCCCTGGTGAAGTCCCCCAAATAGCGAGGAAGGGAAGGACCCAAAAACGATACAGGGTATGTTAAAAAAGGGAGAGTAGCAAGGACACTATATACCACTGCGAAACCTGCCCTGAAAAACCTGGCCTGTGCATCAAGGATTGCTTCAGAATCTACCACTCATCCATGGATTAGTTTCATCCTTGATGTACCCTGAAATTTTTTCACTTTGTACCTCAAACATATTCCGAATAGCTCACATATCCACTTTTCACTATCACTGCATATTCATTTCTGTGAGATACCAGTTTGCTAAAAAGTACCCTTTCTACCACTTAAAATGTTCGTACGGGGGTGCTCTTTCCAAAATGGGGTCACTTCTTGGGGTTTTTAGTTGCTGGGGACCTCAGGAAATTTTTATGGTTCAATCTCTTTTTATTAGTTTTATCACGTAAGAGACAAAATAAACATTACATATAAGTTCAAACAGAATAATATGTAAACAGAATAGCATGTAAATCAGCAATGCAAAAGAATTACATCTGATGAAGTAAACGGCGACCACAGGGGTCTAAAGTGATAGTCTTGGTGACAGAATACATCCAGGGCAGAGCGAGTGCCTCCATCCTACCATCTACTGTTTCTCTGTCATAACTCCTGGGCATCATAAATAGCAAAATAGTAAAGAAAAAATATGAACTATGTGGCAGTGGAGATAGACACATGAGGAAAAAAAGGGGAGTAGGGAAGGAAAGGAAAAGGAATAGGAGGCCCTAAGAAGTGATGATACCACTTTGTAACCAGTCCGAGAACTGCAATGAACTACGGAATTGTTGCCATGGTTCCACAGCTTGCATATAAGGGGACAATCTATCCTGATCTGTGGCTCTTAGTTCCTCTACATGAATGAGGACGTCCAGGGCAGATGACCAAGTTATCCTCAGGAGTTGATCAGTGATCTCCATTTGCGAGGAATGATTTGTCTCATATCTAAGATAAAGAGCCTGAGAACACCTTTTTTAACCTGCTTAATTCTACCAGGAAAAATTGACAGCAATGCCACTCTAGGAGAAGCAGGTATGTTACTCCGGTAAAGAGTGTTGTACAAGGAGAAGATGTCTTTCCAAAGAGTTGCCACTCCCTGACATTCCCACCATATGTGGAGCATACTTCCCACCTCACTCGAGCATCGCCAACAAGTGTTGGGAACTGAGGGATAAAAACGGTGCAGCTTTACCGGAGTCCTGTACCATTGTGTTAATATCTTATAGTTAAGTTCCTGTAGCCTACAGGACACTGAAGCAGTATGGGTGAACAATAGGGCTCTGCTCCATTGCTCAGCCGTTAAGGATTCGCCTAACTCCTTCTCCCAAGCAACAATGTAGTTTGGTGCATGGGGAGCGCGATTAATGGCCTCGTCCCCCATCTCTCCCTTTATAAGTAAGCTGTATAGGTGTGTGATAGCGTGTCCAGGTGCAGAATCAGCCACGCACAGTTTTTCAAACTCAGTGATAGACTTACACAGCTGCGGACCAGGTGCCAGGGACCGTATAAAACTATGTAGTTGAAGATAAGTAAACCATCTGCCTGGGGAATCCACTAAGATGTGTGTAAGAGTAGTAAGTGGGCGCATACCCCCGCTATCATACAGGTCTTGGACTCTAATAGGCTTCCCGTCGGGGAGGCTATGCATAAGATGATCCCGTAAAGCAGGTGGAAAAGAAGCATGAGCAGGAACAACCGCAAGAGGACCCGGAGCAGTCACCAGACCAGACGCAAGGGCGAATTTGTGCCATGCCTTTGCTAAGTAGACCAGCAAAGGAGAAAGCTGGAGATCAGGGAGTAGGGATGGCTCCATCCAGAAGACTGCCGATACCTCCCGCAGGGCCTGGGCATGCTCCAACTCCACCCATAATTTTGATTTTCTATTATGGAGCAGGTCCAATACACATTTGGCCACAGATGCTCTATAATATAGGAGAAAGTCCGGAAGACCTACTCCTCCCAATTTTTTCGGACGGGTCAGGACCGTATGACCTATCCTAGCTCTTCCGCCGCTCCACACAAAGCGGGAGGCCATCTTCTTTAGTCGAGTGAAAAAAGTGTATGGGATCTCACATGGGATGGTTTGAAATAAATATAAGAGACGCGGTAGGGTGTCCATTTTTAGCGCGTTTATCCGCCCGAACCAAGAAACCTGAAGAGGGGACCATGTCTGAAAATTAGCCTCAATGGAGCGTAACAGAGGTTTGTAGTTTAGATTATATAAATGGGTTGGATTAGCAGGAATATGTATACCCAGATATTTAATTGAGGAATTGGCCCATCGAAAGGAGAATGCCTCCTGGAGATGGGTCACCTCCCTATTGTGGAGAGTGATGTTTAGTATTTCTGACTTCTGGACATTCACCTTGAAGTTGCTTAAGCGACCAAAAAGCGCAAATTCCTGGAGGACCGAGGGTAAACTAATTCTGGGGGAGGTAAGATATATCAGCAGGTCGTCCGCGAATAGGGAAAGCTTGTGTTCCGTGCTACCTAACTGAAATCCCCTAATTGTTGCATTTGCTCTAAGGGCATTGGCTAGTGCTTCCATCACCAGGATGTAAAGAAATGGGGAAAGGGGGCATCCCTGACGGGTGCCATTCATTATGGGGAAAGAATCAGACAGCAGGCCATTTACTCTAACCTGTGCGGTGGGTGATGTATACAGCGCCAGAATCCTGGCTATCATTTTTTCCCCCAAACCAGCTCGGGTCAACGTCCCCTTCAAGAACTGCCAGTTCACCCTATCGAAGGCCTTCTCTGCGTCTACTGCAAGAAGGCACAGCGGAGATTTCAAGGAGCGAGCTTTATGAATCAAACTCATGGTCTTCAGTGTATTATCTCTGGCCTCCCTCCCCGGGACAAAACCCACCTGTTCTCTGTGGATACACCCTGGTATATGGGGGTGTAGGCGCAGAGCTAGTAATTTGGCGTATATTTTTAGATCTACATTGAGCAGAGAAATGGGCCTATAGCTGGCGCATAAGGAGGGGTCTTTGCCCGGTTTGGGTATAACCGTGATATGGGCCTGTAAGGACTGTTGGGTAAACTGGCAGTTCTCCGAGATGGCATTAAATGTTCGTAACATAAAAGGGGAGAGAGCCTCTAACAAGACCTTGTAAAAGCGAGGTGTCAGGCCGTCCGGACCCGGACTCTTTCCAGACTTGAGATCCCTGACTATGGCCTGGAGCTCAATTAAACAAAAGTCCCCTTCTAAATCCAGGGACGAAGAGGGAGGGATACCCTTAGGTCCGAAGGTGTCCAGATATTGATGGATCTCCTCCAGAGAAGGGTTACCCCCTACTGGAGGGCTGGCTCCTAGGTTATAGAGAGATGCATAATAGGAACGAAATTCAGACGTGATTTCAGATGGAGCCTGCACCACACTTCCAGAGGATGTGGAAATAGATGAGATATGAGAGAGAGGGGATCGCGGATGTAGGGCTCTGGCCAACCACCTCCCACATTTGTCCCCATATTCATAAAATCCTTGCTTAAGTTTGTCTCTAACACAGATCGACTTTTGGTCTAATATCTTTAGGATCTGGTGTCGTACGTCAGAGATTTCCGCTTTGAGTTGGTCCGTCGGGGACACCTTGTTGGCCGACTCTTTATGGTCCAGTTCAGCAAAGAGGGTCACTAGTTTCTGTGATCTCTCCTTTTTGAGTCTGGCCCCATGAGAAATAAAAATTCCCCTCAGGACACATTTCAGCGCCTCCCATTGCATTGGTATGGCTGTAGTGTCATTTACATGGTTGGAAGCAAAGTCTAGGATGGTAGAGCGTATCTCCGACATACACACCGTGTCATTGAGGAGGTTGTCATTTAGTCGCCATGTATAAGAGCGAGGGCGGATTAAGGTGGGATTGAGTAGTCCATAGACTGGGGCATGATCTGACCAAATCCTGTTATCTATGGAGCACCGGGGATTAGTATCAAGAAGTTTCTGTGAAATAAAGAGGTGATCTAACCTGCCGTAACTATTGTGGGCTGATGAAAAATGACTATAGTCCCGAACACCTGGATGCAGCACCCTCCAGAGGTCAATCAGACGGAGGGCTCGGAGACTGGACCTGAACACACGCAATGATGAGGGAGAGATGGAGGACCTACCTGAAGATGTATCGACTCCTGGTCCATCACCATGTTGAGGTCGCCACCTAGAATGATCTGTGAACCATCTGCAAACCTGTCAAGTCTCCTCAGGACTCTGGAGCCAAACGGAATCTGACCCTGGTTAGGGAAATAAACATTAGCGATGGTCAAGATGGCATTGTGTATGGACAGTTTAAGAAAGTAGAATCTACCTCTGGGGTCTATTTGTGAGGACACAATAGTAGGCCAGAAGGATATGTGAAACGCAATAGACACCCCACCAGCCTTCCTTTCCGGGTTTGGGCCATGAAACCATTGGGTGTAGTATCTATTGGTACATTTAGGCATAGAGGAAGCCTTAAAATGGGTTTCTTGAAACATGACAATCATGACTCTCTTCTTGTGGAATCTATAAAGAATCTGGCTACGTTTTTCTGGAAGGTTAAGACCCCTAGCATTAAACGTACAGAATGACAGATGTGTTGACATGCTGGTGAATAAAAATTTCAAACGTTGCCTGTATATATTAAGCTAAAATCACAGAAAGAAAAAAGAGGGAAGTGAAATGATAAGGGAAGGAACAAGGGGAAACACACACACACAAGGGCACAAAGACGTGTAGACTGGGGGAACAGCGGAAAGACACACTACTATGAGAAACCAAAAAGAGCTGGAAGTCAGCTCACTTAATTCTAACGTGACTTCAGTCACTAGATGCACTAAGTGCAAGAATCCCTAAGTGGGGAAGAAGAAGTCCGTACTGGCTATGGCCAAAAATGAGATACAGTATAACAAATATAACAGAGCATTACAACTCAGATATATCTATATAGAAAAGAAAGTCAGCTAGGCTCTAATTCCCATTCCCTCCCCGCGCAGTGTGAGAGACACAACAAGGGTCTCATCATGAGGAATGGTAGGGAAACCAGCACAGGGAGGGAAAAGGAACCCAGCCCATGAGACGGGAAAGTATGACTAATATTGCAGAACGTGAGGTCAACTAAGCAATCTTCAGTCCTCTGGAGCTTGAGAGCGCCTAGGGGTCCTCTGAGGTTTGGGTGGTTGTTTCTGCCATGAATGGCGATAAGGGACCGAGAGGATCTGGCGAGGTGAAGGCCAATCAGGAAGATTCACCGGTGGTAAGTCAAATGTCTCTTGTAATCTCGGCAGATCAGCCAGCGATTTGAAGATAGCCGTCTTCCCCTCCTTTCTGGCTATTAGATGAAAGGGGTAACCCCATCTATAGAGTATACCACAATCTTTAAGTAAGGCTAGTAGTGGTTTCAAAGCCTTACGGAGCATTAAGGTGCGCCTGGCTAGATCAGGCAAGATGAGCAGTTCCTTGTTCTCGAATAGCAGGGTGCCAGCATCTCTTGAGGCTTTGAGGATAGCTTCCTTGTCTTTATAAAAGTGGATGCGGCAAATTATGTCCCGAGGGCGTGTGGGTTCGCCAGATTTAGGGCCCAAGGCTCTATGGATTCGATCAATTTCTATGTTAGAGTCTGAGCTTTTCTGTAGCAGTTTGCTAAAGAACTCATGTGCCCACCTTTCTAGGTCTGGAGGGGCTACCGACTCAGGAAGGCCTCTGATACGTAAGTTATTTCTCCTGTTTCTGTTTTCTATGTCGTCTAATTGCATCCAAAGGTCTTGAATTTGCAAGGAGTGATCCTTGAGCGCCTTCTGATGTGAGTCCAAGACGCCGAGCACCTGCTCTTGTAATTCCTCCACGTCTTCCACCCTCTGGCCCACGTGCTTAATATCACGGTGGAGAGATTCCATATCTTTCTTGTGCGAGGCCTCCAGTCTGGTGAATAAGGCATTCATCTCCATTTTGGTAGGTAAGGCTTTCAGGTGATGTTTCCAGTCCCAGTCTCCATCAGGAGACAACGGGCCTCCTCCACTCCCAACTCCCGCCACTGCCGCCGGAGAGCCGCCACGCAGCGGAGAGGAGCCCGCCGACCCCGCCGCGAGCCTGGAGAGCGAGGGTGAGGAAGGGGTTGCTGAGCTGGGACTTACAGCTGCCGCATAGGAGGAGGGCGAGGACGCCATCATCGACTCCCGGATGGTAGGAAACTCAGGGGCCACGGGGTTTAGACCTTGTGGTGGCAACGCTAGGGCCTCGTTGCGCGTCTCTCTCACTGTAATGGTGGGCGCTCCGTCCTCTTCAGGCCCAGGTGATTGAGATGACGAGCCGAAAAAGCGAGATACTGTATATCTCTGGATTCCCGGTCTGCCGGCGCCGGAGTGGAAGCTGGACCCTTCCTGCGTCCCATCTTGCAAGAAGAATGAGGTGTAAGCCCTGGATTTAGTAAATATGCCGGAGGCGTTCAGGAGCTGTGGAAACGTGCTGCTTACTCCGCCATTGGCAAGCTCCGCCCCACCTCAGGAAATTTTTAAACGCGACATGGCAATTAAAAAACCATGCCTGTTAATTCTGGCCTACAAAATCCATATTTTGCAGTTTGCCTCTGGAGGCCTGCTGTGCGCCCATACAGCAGTCTACAAGCACATATGGGGTGTTGTTATTATGGGGAGAAAATGGGGAACGCATAATAGGGTGCATTTTCTCCTTTAACCCCTTGTGACTGTGAAAAATTGGGGTCTGCTAGTAATTTCTCATTTTCACAAATGTGTGCTTTCAAATGCTTTGACAAGTGTTTCTGCCATCTGTGGGACACGTGCTTGTTTTCAGAAAAGTACCCTTTCTATAGGGATGAGCGAACTTTTGAAAAGTTTGGTTCGGTTCGCTTCGGCGAACTTTAGTGAAGTTCGGATTCGTACGAACCGAACCTAAAACGAACCTTGCTATAATGGCTGAATAATTGCTGCTACAATAATGGGAGTCTGATAGGGTATAGTTTCGTTTACTTGCAGTTGCTATTACAATGAAAAAAGTGGAAAAAATCCTGACTTCAACAACGGCGACGCAAAATATACGCATATTTGAGAATTTACACTAATGCGTACGCTAATGCGAACATTACCGCACAAATAACGAACATACAGTGTAGCGTTGTTAAAGGTACGCTACTTAACTGAATATGTACGCATTAGCGTACGCATACACTGTGTCTGCGAACATTCCTACTCAAGTAACGAACATACAGTCTACCGTTGTCAAAGGTACGCCACTTAACTGAATATGTACGCGTTAGCGTACGCATATACTGCGTCTGCGAACATTCCTACTCAAGTAACGAACATACAGTCTAGCGTTGTCAAAGGTACGCTACTTAACTGAATATGTACGCATTAGCGTACATTCTCAATAAATATGCGTATATTTTGCGTCGCCGTTATTTTAACCAGATTCGTCACGAACTTTCTGAAAATTCGGTTCGATGACGAACCGAACTTTTGGGAAAGTTCGTAACGAATCTGGTTCGTTACGGTTCGGTTCACTCATCCCTACCTTTCTACCAATTAAAATGTTCGTATGGGGGTGCTCTTTCCAAAATGGGGTCAATTCTTGAGGGTTTTAATTTCTGTGGACCTCAGGAAAATTTTAAATGTAACATGGCAATAAAAAAAAACATGTCTGTTAATTCTTGTCTGTAAAATCCATATTTTGCTGTTTTCCTCTAGAGGTCTGCTGTGCGCCAGAACATTGGGCTACAAGCACATATGGGGTGTTGCCGTATTCGGAGGGAAATGGTGATCAAAATGTGGGGTGCATTTTGTCCCGTTACCCTTTGTGAAAGTGAAAAATGTGGGTGTAAAGCAACTTTTTTGTCAAAAAATTGCAATTTTTCATTTTCACTTCCGTGTGAATCCTAATTCTAGGAAACACCTTTGAGCTCAAAGTGCTCACCACACACCTTGAACGATACCTTGAGGGGTGCTCTTTCCAAAATGGGGTCACTTTTGGGGGGTTTCTACTGTAGGGCCAGCTCAGGGGGTCTTCATGTGTGACATAGCTCCCAATTATTATTCCAGCTAATTCCGTTCTCCAAAAGCCATATGGTGCTCCTTCCACTGTGAAGCCTGCTGTGCGCCAGTACATTGGGCTACAAGCACATATGGGGTGTTTCCGTATTCGGAGGGAAATGGTGATCAAAATATGTGGTGCATTTTGTCCCGTTACCCTTTGTGTAAGTGAAAAATGTGGGTGTAAAGCAACTTTTTTGTCAAAAAATTACAATTTTTCATTTTCACTTCCGTGTGAATCCTAATTCTAGGAAACACCTTTGAGCTCAAAGTGCTCACCACGCACCTTGAAAGATTCCTTGAGGGGTGCTCTTTCCAAAATGGGGTCACTTTTGGGGGGTTTCTACTGTAGGGCCAGCTCAGGGGGTGTTCATGTGTGACATAGCTCCCAATTATTATTCCAGCTAATTCCGCTCTCCAAAAACCATATGGTGCTCCTTCCACTGTGAAGCCTGCTGTGCGCCAGTACATTGGGCTACAAGCACATATGGGGTGTTGCCACATTCGGAGGGAAATGATGATCAAAATGTGGAGTGCATTTTGTCCCGTTACCCTTTATGAAAGTGAAAAATGTGGGTGTATAGCAACTTTTTTGTCAAAAATTTGCAAATTTTCATTTTCACTTCCGTGTGAATCCTAATTCTAGGAAACACCTTTGAGCTCAAAGTGTTCACCACACACCTTGAAAGATTCCTTGAGGGGTGCTCTTTCCAAAATGGGGTCACTTTTGGGGGGTTTCTACTGTAGGACGAGCTCAGGGGGTCTTCATGTGTGACATAGCTCCCAATTATTATTCCAGCTAATTTCACTCACCAAAAGCCATAGGGTGCTCTTTCCACTCTGAAGCCTGCTGTGCGCCCATACATTAGTTTTTGTGCACATATGGGGTGTTTCTGTAAACTCCAGAATCGGGGTAATAGATTTTGATTTTTGTTTTGCTGTTAACCCTTGATGTGTTTCATGGAAAATGGATTAAAATTTAAAATCTGCTAAAAAAAAGTGAAAGTTTGAAATTTTATTCCAATTTTCCGTTAATTCTCATGGAACACATAAAGGGTTAACAAAGTTAGTAAAATCAGTTTTGAATAGCGTGAAGGGTGTAGTTTCTAAAATGGGGTGATTTATGGGGAGTTTCCACTATGTAAGCCCCACAAAGTGACTTCATAACTGAACTACTCCTTAAAAAAATTGATTTTTGAAATCTTCTAAAAATTTTAAGATTTACTTCTAATCTTCAAAGCCTTCTAACGTCCCAAAAAACTAAAATGTCATTTTCAACACAATCCAAACATAAAGTAGACATATGGGGAATGTAAAATAATAACTATTTTTGGAGGTATTACAATGTATTTTGAAAGTAGAGAAATTGAAATTTGGAAAATTGCTGATTTTTCCAAATTTTTGTTAAATTAAGTATTTTTTTATAAATGAAAATGAAATATTTTGCCACAAATTTACTACTGTCGTGAAGCCTGGATGGCCTGGATAAGTAAAAGTGTTCCAAAGTTATTACCACATAAAGTGACACATGTCAGATTTGCAAAAAATGGCCTGGTCAGGAAGGTGAAAACAGGCCTGGGGTTGAAGGGTTTAACCCCTTGAGGACAGAGCCCATTTTGGCCTTAATGTCTGGGCCAAATTTTTGAATTCTGACATGTGTCACTTTATGTGGTAATAACTTTGGAACGCTTTTACTTATCCAGGCCATTCTGAGATTGTTTTCTCGTGACACATTGTACTTCATGACAGTTATAAATTTGAGTCAATATATTTCACCCTTATTTATGAAAAAATCCCAAATTTACCAAAAATTCGGAAAAAATTTCCAAATTTCCAAATTTCAATTTCTCTACTTTCAAAATACACCGTAATACCTCCAAAAATACTTATTATTTTACATTCCCCATATGTCTACTTTATGTTGGCATCATTTTGTAAACGTCATTTTACTTTTTTAGGACGTTAGGAGGCTTAAAAGTTTAAAAGCCATTTTTCAAATTTTCACAAAATTTTCCAAAACCATTTTTTTTTAGCACCAATGCAGATATAAAGTGATTTTGAGGGGCTTACATAATGAAACCCACCATAAATGACCCCATTTTAGAAACTACACCCCTCAAATTATAAAAAACTGCTGTTACAAACTTTGTTAACCCTTGAGGTGTTCCACAAGAATTAATGGAAAATGGAGGTGAAATTTCAAAATTTCACTTTTTTCGTAGATTATTCATGTTAATATTTTTTTTCTTGCAACATAGCAAGGGTTAACAGCAAACTAAACCTCAATTTACATTGCTCTGATTCTGCAGTTTACAGAAATACCCCATATGTGGTGGTAAACGTCTCTATGGGTTTGTGGCAGTGGTCAGAAGGAAAGGAGCGCCATACGGATTTTGGAGGCAAAATTTGCTAGAATAGTTTTTAGGCACCATTTTGTAATTGAGAGACCCTGACGCACCCCTACAGTGGAAACCCTCATAAAGTGACCCCATTTTTGAAACTACACCCTACAAAGAATATATTAAGGGGGGTACTGGCCACTTTGACCCCCTAAGCATTTTACGGAATTTGGAAACACTTGGCCGTGAAAATGAAAAAATTTTTTCTTCCAATAAAATGTTGCTTTAGCCCCAATTTTTTTTATTTGCATAAGGGGTAACAGGAGAAAAGCCCCCCCATAATTTGTTACCCATTTTCTCCTGAATACGGCAACACCCCATATGTGGTGGTAAACTGCTGTGGGGGTACATGGCAGGACTCAGAACAGAAGGAGCGCCATATGGATTTTACAACACAGATTTTGATGGAGTGGTTTGCGGGAGCCATTGATTTTTATTTTTTTGAGCTATTGTCTTATGTGGGGGCTCATTTTTTGCAGGATGAGGTGAGGTTTTCATTGGTACCATTTTGGGGTAAATACGCCTTTTTGATCGCCTGCTATTACACTTTTTGTGAGGGAAGAGGGAAAAAAATGGCTATTTTGGCATAGTTTTTTTAAAAATTTTTTACAGCATTCGCCTGGGGGGCCATCTCATGTAATATTTTTATAGAGCAGGTTGTTACGGACGCAGCGATACCCAATATGTCCAACTTTTTTATTGTTGGAAAGTTTTACACATTAGATGCATTTTTGAACAGAATAAAATATTTTTTTTGTGTTGCCATTTTCAGAGAGCCATATTTTTTTTCAGTTTTCGGGCGATTGTCTCAGGTAGGGTACAGTTTTTGCGGGACAAGATGACGGTTGAATTGATACCATTTTGGGGTAAGTATGCCTTTTTGATCGCCTGCTATTACACTTTTTGTGAGGGAAGAGGGAAAAAAATGGCTATTTTGGCATAGTTTTTTAAAAAAATTTTTTACAGCATTCGCCTGGGGGGCCATCTCATGTAATATTTTTATAGAGCAGGTTGTTACGGACGCAGCGATACCCAATATGTCCAACTTTTTATTGTTGGAAAGTTTTACACCTTAGATGCATTTTTGAACAGAATAAAATATTTTTTTTGTGTTGCCATTTTCAGAGAGCCATATTTTTTTCAGTTTTCGGGCGATTGTCTCAGGTAGGGTACAGTTTTTGCGGGACAAGATGACGGTTGAATTGATACCATTTTGGGGTAAATATGCCTTTTTGATCGCCTGCTATTACACTTTTTGTGAGGGAAGAGGGAAAAAAATGGCTATTTTGGCATAGTTTTTAAAAAAATTTTTTTACAGCATTCGCCTGGGGGGCCATCTCATGTAATATTTTTATAGAGCAGGTTGTTACGGACGCAGCGATACCCAATATGTCCAACTTTTTTATTGTTGGAAAGTTTTACACCTTAGATGCATTTTTGAACAGAATAAAATATTTTTTTTGTGTTGCCATTTTCAGAGAGCCATATTTTTTTCAGTTTTCGGGCGATTGTCTCAGGTAGGGTACAGTTTTTGCGGGACAAGATGACGGTTGAATTGATACCATTTGGGGTAAATATGCCTTTTTGATCGCCTGCTATTACACTTTTTGTGAGGGAAGAGGGAAAAAAATGGCTATTTTGGCATAGTTTTTTAAAAAATTTTTTTACAGCATTCGCCTGGGGGGCCATCTCATGTAATATTTTTATAGAGCAGGTTGTTACGGACGCAGCGATACCCAATATGTCCAACTTTTTTATTGTTGGAAAGTTTTACACATTAGATGCATTTTTGAACAGAATAAAATATTTTTTTTGTGTTGCCATTTTCAGAGAGCCATATTTTTTTCAGTTTTCGGGCGATTGTCTCAGGTAGGGTACAGTTTTTGCGGGACAAGATGACGGTTGAATTGATACCATTTTGGTGTAATTACGCCTTTTTGATCGCCTGCTATTACACTTTTTGTGAGGGAAGAGGGGAAAAAATGGCTATTTTGGCATCGTTTTTAAAAAAAAAATTTACAGCATTCGCCTGGGGGGCCATCTCATGTAATATTGTTATAGAGCAGGTTGTTACGGACGCAGCGATACCCAATATGTCCAACTTTTTTATTGTTGGAAAGTTTTACACATTAGATGCATTTTTGAACAGAATAAAATATTTTTTTTGTGTTGCCATTTTCAGAGAGCCATATTTTTTTCAGTTTTCAGGCGATTGTCTCAGGTAGGGTACAGTTTTTGCGGGACAAGATGACGGTTGAATTGATACCATTTTGGGGTAATTACGCCTTTTTGATCGCCTGCTATTACACTTTTTGTGAGGGAAGAGGGGAAAAAATGGCTATTTTGGCATAGTTTTTTTAAAAAATTTTTTACAGCATTCGCCTGGGGGCCATCTCATGTAATATTTTTATAGAGCGGGTTGTTACGGATGTGGCGATACCTAACATGTTCATGTATTGTGTGTTTTTTTATTTTTAATCAATTTTTTTAACTTTTTTTTTTTCCACTTTCTGGACTCAGATCCACTTGGTTCTTCAAGAACCAGTGGGTCTGGTATTTTACAATACACTGCAGTACACTGTATAGTGTACTGCAGTGTATTTTCTTATAGCCTGTTCAAGCTCCTGCCTTTAGCAGGAGCTTGAACAGGCTTTCATGGCAAGCCAGACCAAAGCGTCTGGTTGCCATGGTAACCATCGGGACGCTGCCACAGCAGAGCAGCGTCCCGATGGAAGGGAGAGGGAGCTTCCTCCCTCTCATCTGCCCACACCATCAGCGCTGCCAGCGCACCGCAGCGCCGATGGGAGAGGGAGGGAGCGCTCCCTCCCTGTTAACCCCTTCCATACAGCGGTCCCTACGGACCGCGGCATGGAAGGGGTTAAACTGCTGACATCGGTGCCAGCACCGATGTCAGCAGTTTCAAGCAGAGTATCAGCTGTATGCTGATACTCTGCTTGAATAACTCGGCCATTCAGAAAAATTATTGCGGGCGGCACTCGCGGCAGCCGCCCGCACATTGGAAGTCTCCCCCCCGCCGCCCATCTGCCCACCCATCTGCCCACCCATCTGCCCACAGCCAATCAGGGGGGCGGGGGGACACCCTGACCCCCCCCTAACCCCTGACACTCGGCGGGGATTCGCTAGAATAGCGCTATCCCCGCCGAGTACACGGAGCCTGCTGTGAATGGCTGGTCTGAATAGACCAGCCATTCACAGCGATCGCCATTATGGGGGGTGCACGGCACCCCCCGAGGCCTTCACTATGGATGGCTGGCTGTGTCTAACAGCCGCCATCAAAGCATGTTAACCCCGCTGCACTGAGCAGCGGGGGTTAACATGCATGACGTACCGGTACGCCCTGTTGCGCTAAGTACCTAGCGCCCATGACGTACCGGTACGTCCATTGTCGCCAAGGGGTTAAAGAACAGCATTTTTTCACTTTGCTGTTGATTTAGCTCAATCTACAAAAAATGAATAAATCCTACTACAGCCCTATATGTACCAAAAAAAAATTAGAACAGCAATATTATACATATTTTTCTTTTGCAAGCAAATTTAAAAGCGTGCCTGTGTATGATACACTTTAAAACAGTTTCCAATACATAGTGGTGGCAGAGAAGGGCAGTCAGGGCAAAAATATCTTGTGTCTCATCTGATGCCTCGTTATGGCCAGACTCGGCACCTCCTTTGTGGATGTCTTTGGTTTGTGTTGGGGGTATAGCTGTAATAAAGTGCCATTCGACTAATCTCCTTATTTCTTCTGCTTCCAGTGGTAGGATGGGGCCTCTAAACGGGTTAATTTCTCAATAATTATTTTTTTATAAAAAAAAAAAGGTTTGTGTTCCCCCAGACTTTTTGTACAGCCCATAGTTGTACATTACCATCTACAGCAAATAGATGGATAACTTTCATACCAGACATAGGACATTACCTCGTATGGTTTAAGTACCTGATCAGACAGGTCAGTGCCCCTCATGTATTTATTGTCATCTAGTTTGCAAGTTGGTTTTTGTTTATCGGTGGTTGACCCCCTTTCTCTTACTGGCACTGTGGCTTCTGTGTGCATCGCATTTAGTATATATAAGTACATCTTTTCTGTCCTTGTGGTGTAGTGCCAGCAGATTCTTTATAGTTGCCACTACGAAGTGCATCAGATTCTCCTCTTTGTAGTTTTTTTTTTTTTTTTAACAGCAGGGATTGTTGAAAACCTTTGTGATTTCTCCTGAATGTGCCACATACTCCCATATTTGCTTCTTGCAAGCTCTGGAAAAGGGGAATGCTTGTGTAATATTTGTCTATAAATAATTTGTACCCCTTTGGTAACAGTGGACCCATTAGTTCCCAGACGACTTTTGCATTTTTCCCAGACGACTTTGCGACTTTGGGCATCCTTGGGGGTTTAGTTTGCTGTCCCTCCCTTGGTACACTCGAAATGCAGAAGTTTAACCTGTTGTGCTTTTACATAATTTGTACAGTTTTATGCCATATCTGGCCCGCTTGGATGGAAGGAATTGCTTGAAATGTAACCTTCCTTTAAGTTTAACAAGTGACTTATCAAATGAAACATTTTCAGAGGGGGTATAAACAGTTAAACATTTTTCAGACAGATAAGAGGGAGCCTAATTTCATATAATCGGTCGTAATCAGGAAAAAAATTGGGGGGGAGGCACTGAATTTCAGGACATAACAAATAAAAAATTTGGGGTTCTATGGGTGTTTTTTTTTTTTTTTTTATACCCCTTGCTAGTGTTAAGGCCAGAAATGTTTTCATGTTATCCACATTTGTGGGTGTCCATTGTCCAGGCTGGGCATAGTAAGAGGAGGGTTTTTTTAAATACATTGAGCACCATATAAATTTGTCTCTTTAACAAAAAGCTCAAAAAAGTTGTCTAGTGGACACCCCAACGTATAGCGAAGGTGTCCTTGACTGTGGAGTCTCATGGTGGTAGGTTAAGGGTTAAGCTGAGCATGGCTTCCTGTTGGGCAGGCATATCAGGATTTTGCGCACTTGTAGTTGGCATGTCTCTGCTGGTGGTAGGCACATCAGGATTTTGTGCACTTGTAGTTGGCATGTCTCTACTGGTGGTAGGCATGTCAGAATTTTGTGATTTGCTGTTTCTGCACCTCTTTGATAATCGTCCAGCATGCACACTACTGTCAAACTCTCTGTGTCGCTATGATCAAAACCACAGAAATGACTCCATGTGCATTACATGTCCATATGTCCGCATGTCTCTTCCGCAATAAAGACCAGGGTTGGTCGACACGTCACTGTTGTTATGCTGCTGGTTTAATAAAAAACGGATTATACATCACTTGAAGAGTGCTGCGGATTTCTATTGGTTCCAATTTTACAAACAACACCTCTCAAGGAATTTTTCATGGGTGGAGTGAGCATTTTGACCCCACAGGTGTTTTCCAGAAATGAATGTGTAGTGGATGTTTAAAAGTGAATATGTAAGCTGTGCAGAGTATATCAGGTGTAATAAGTTGGTAAAATGACAGGGCGCATAAAGGATAACATTAAAACGCCATGGATGAGTCACACTCTTTGAAGCAATCTTTTTCAAAGTTTTTCAAAGCAGGTTTCACGGTGAAAAATTGTGTCTTTTCATATCCCCCTTGGAACACATTCTGCATCTTTTTGGGGTCCTTCCCTTCATTGCTGTTTGGGTGTTTCATCAGAGAAATGTTGCCCTCTTACAAGTACAGTGCTACAGATGGATCTGGATAGACTGGAGGCTTGGGCAGAGAAGTGGCAGATGAGGTTTAACACTGACAAATGTAAAGTTATGCATATGGGAAGGAATAATGCAAGTCACCAGTACATACTAAATGGTAAAATATTGGGTAACTCTGACATGGAAAAGGACCTAGGAATTTTAGTGAACAGCAAACTAAGCTGCAGAAACCACTGTCAGACAGCTGCTGCCAAGGCAAATAAGATAATGGGTTACGTCAAAAGAGGCATAGATGCCCGTGAAGAGAACATAGTCCTGCCACTTTACAAATCACTAGTCAGACCACACATGGAGTACTGTGTACAGTTCTGGGCTCCTGGGAACAAGGCAGACATAGCAGAGCTGGAGAGGGTTCAGAGGAGGGCAACTAAAGTAATAACTGGAATGGGTGGACTACAGTACCCAGAAAGATTATCAAAATTAGGGTTATTCACTTTAGAAAAAAGACGACTGAGGGGAGATCTAATAACTATGTATAAATATATCAGAGGTCAGTACAGAGATCTCTCCCATGATCTATTTATCCCCAGGACTGTGACTGTGACGAGGGGCCATCCTCTGCGTCTGGAGGAAAGAAGGTTTGTACACAAACATAGAAGAGGATTCTTTACGGTAAGAGCAGTGAGACTATGGAACTCTCTGCCTGAGTAGGTGGTGATGGTAAGTTCACTAAAAGAGTTCAAGAGAGGCCTGGATGTATTTTTGGAGGGTAATAATATTACAGGTTATAGTTATTAGAGATGGGTCGTTGATCCAGGGAGTTATTCTGATTGCCTGATTGGAGTCGGGAAGGAATTTTTTTCCCTAAAGTGGGGAAAATTGGCTTCTACCTCACAGGGGTTTTTTGCCTTCCTCTGGATCAACTTATACGAAAACAGGCCGAACTGGATGGACAGATGTCTTTTTTCGGCCTTATAAACTATGTTACTATGTTACTATGTTACAACACAGGCGCCATAACTTCCAGAAGTACTGGGCATCCCAGTACCATGTTCCTGCCTGGCCTGTAGATCTAAGCCTACTTTCACACCTGCGCTTTTCATTTCCGCTATTGAGATCCGTCATAGGATCTCAATACCGGAGGAAAACGCTTCAGTATTGTCTCCATTCACTGTCGATGGGGACTGAACTAAATGAAACAGAGCGCATCAGAATGCATTCCGTTCCATTCATCGCACATAAAATAGCTGCAAGCAACGTTTTTGGGTGCGTCCTGCGATGCGGAGCAAGACGGATCTGGCATGACTCACAAGGTAAGTCAACGGTGACGGATCCGTTTTCTTGGACAACAAAAGAAAACAGATCATTCACCCATTGACTTGCAATGGTTTTAGTGACGGATCCGTTATGGCTATTTTAAAGATAATACAACTGGATCCGTTCATAACACGGTTGTATTATCATGACGGAAATGTTTTTGCTGATCCATGACAGATCCAGCAAAAATGCAAATGTGAAAGTAGCCTAAATAACACGTAAGCATTATAAAGTGCCATCTGTATAACACCAGCTTTTTGTACCACACCTTCTTTTTCCATGTGGCATTGTGTGGCTTCCGAACTTGACCTGAAGGATCACCAACTCCCATGTTGTCATGATGCAGTCTGGCTTGGGGGTAATAGTAGTGGTACCTCATACAGGGGCGGGGGAGCTCGTGTTCCCATGAATGTTGGTCAGTACAAGGACATCCCTACCAGCATGTTCTCATTTAAGAGAACCCTGCTATCACCCTTCCTGAGTGGTCACTCGGACAGGGATCTAGGGAGACCTCTCTGATTTTTGTGTATTGTACCTCAAGTTATAGAGCTATGAGCCCCCAAAATGTAATTATTTCTGTTGCATTTTCTGGGGTCCAACCAAGGAGTTGAGCATATGAAGATATGGGGTTCTGGGCAATAAATTGTTGGGTGTATAAATTTGCTTGGGCCACTGTTAAATTTACAAAATTTCTGTGAAACCCACACAGTCAATCTGGATTCCTGAGCTGCCCATTAACTCCAGAATTTGGGGTTCATAATCCTCAGGTTGTGGGGTCTATATGGGATTACTCTGGGGGCTGCTTCAGCTGTTGCCCTGGGGTGCCTCTTTGTGGGTCACTGGATGAAGAGGAGGAGGAGGAAGAGGAAGAAGAGTGTAGGAATGTGGCATTCTCTTCCTCACTGGCCATATCAGTTTCAGAGGCATGAATGGCTTATGCCTCCTCTGCTGAAAACACTCTTTGGGATGGAAGGGCCTTTTTTTATTTTTATTGGGGTGTGTAACGTGTGTGATGAACACGTGTTAAGAGTGTAATTTTATTTATTCAGAGCGATGTGTATGTAGTGATTTTAACGGGAAGAGGCTTGTAATAAATTTTAAATAGAATTTAGGAGAAAGAAAAAAATGAATATGATTTAGTAACAAAACAAGTCTTCCTTACACCGAAAAAGTCATTCCTACAGGTTCCTACAGGTGTAATGAGCACAGGTGTAATCAGTAATGGACGGTACTGGTCGGTGCTCAATAACCTACAGCTTGGAGGGATTGCACCCCTGAGTTCACATTGACTAGTGCTGCTGTTTCTTTATCTATAGTTATATATACTGTACATATATATATATATATATATATATATATAGAGAGAGAGAGAGAGAGAGCAAGAGATTTATATATACAAGGTGTGAGCACACTCGCTTTTCCACCCTCCCAACACGGCTCCTAATTAGATAAAGAATATACGAGCTCGGGAGAATTTCACACAGTCACACAGAACACAGGCTCGCTGTATGTCTCAAGCAAATTCCCAACTTTATTATCAAAACATACAGTCTTATAGCTTAACAGACAAAAGAGGCACACTACCAAGGGAGTGGAAATCGAAACTAGACTAGTTATTCATATAAGGAAATACTTCCGGACCATACTAACAGCATTTTAGTGGTTAAGCTTCTGCAGCATCTTATCTCAAGGTTAGCATTCTTCAGCAACATCACATGAAAGACAGAAAGAACAGAACCTGTCCAGCCTTAAAGCTACAGTTTACCACAGTTCAGACCATTTCCATCACAATTCCCTCCTTTTGTGATTTTAGCAAATGGGCAGGACACCCAGGACCGGGTATTTCATTTGCATTCATATCAAATTCAGAACTTAACCTAACATCTTCACCCCTTGACTTGGAGTCCTGAACATCTGCACCAATCACAACAACCTGTTATGAATTGAGATGAATTGGCCTCCAAGTGCTTACCTAATCCTAGAAAAGGAAAAAAGCATAGAGGTTAGAGCATGTCATCTAATTAAACAATACTACAATTAATAACTGAATATACATATATGTGTATTCTTCACTTACTGATTTGAGTACTCTATGTGGTGCTACTTAGATCTATGTGTATTGTAAACATAAAAACTGTTAATACTGAGAATCTGTGGGCAATACCATCAATACTATCATTGTTTCACTGGGCTGGCAGTATCAGACTGGAACAGCTTTGTTCATCCTTTTACACAACTTTTTCACGGAGCAGAAACCTATTTTTACTCTCTCATTTAGAATCCATATGGTTTGAGTCAGGATCATCAGCTACACAGGGGGGGATAAGAAACACCATCCTTTCCATTCTCTGGACTCAACACTTTCTGGCAATGGCTGACGTGGATCTAATTAGGCTTTCCTTCGAGCTTAACTCATGTGCTTGTGGTCAACAACACTTGGAATGGACCATCAAACCAGGGCTCGAGGACTTTCCTAACGTGTCTCCACACACAAGTGGGAGGGTTCCTGGTATTTTATCAGGACCTGTAAGTGAAGCAAAAACTCGAGAATGTATTTTAGTCAAATGCTTGTGCAAACTGATCACATAATCTGTCAGACAACCATGTTGCATCTGGTGCTGATGTTGGAAATACAATCCTGTCTTAGGGGTTCATAGAGACTAAGCCCTGTCTTACAGTTAGGGGTATACCTTACTGAAAAGAGAGAGAGCTATTGACAGGGACTCTGTCCATGGCTTAACAGTCCATGGCTTTTTGAATCTTTCACTTTAGTATCCCATTCAGTTTTTCTACACTACCGCTGCTTTTCAGATGGTGCGCAGCATGTAATGCCTATTCTACACCCAAAGCCTTCATTATCTCCTGTATCACATCTCCTGTGAAGTGAGCACCCCTGTCATTTTCAATGGTCTCAGATACCGCATACCTACATACAACTTCTGACATAATCTTCTTTGCTGTGGTCTAGGCTGTGGCCTTCTCTACCGGGTATACTTCTGGCCACCCTGAAAACAAATCATCACACACCAATATATCAGCCATACATGTCCACCTTGGGTAATTGAATGAATCGGCAAGAGTTAAAATGAATACAAGGGGCGAGGCGTGTGTTTCTGGGGTATGTTAACCACCTTGCCCATGTTGTTCTGGGCACAAATCATACATCCTTGAGTATATTTGACTGCTACAGTGCAGAACCCTGAGGTGTACCACGCATAGTGTTTTTTGACTGGTGCGTCACTCCATGGATTGCCTGTGCCATCGTAGGTTAGAGGGACCTAGGAAGGTAGATTTTTCCCTTGTAACTGTAGAAGGCCCTCCTCATTTGCAGTCCCTCCTTTTAACATCCACTGGTCCCTTTCCTCCTTCCCTGCCTGGTTCTCTAAGGTGTTAAGAACTTCCAGGGAGACAGGAGAAGTTATTTCAGGAACCTGAGCTGTGGCCTCTAAGGCAGTGGTCTGCCTAGGCAATTTGGCAGCCATTGTTGCCACCTGATGTGCCCTGGCTTTTCCTTTTGTCCTCCTCTGAGTCTGTTTTACAGTGACCTTTCCTTTTTATCACCACCACTCGAGCTGGAAACATGAGGGCTTCCATCAGAGACCTCACAGCTCTGAAGCAGGTAGGGGCACCTCTGGCCACAGGGTCAATCCTGGCTGAATAATATGCCACAGGGAGTTTTTGCTGGCCATGCTGTTGGGTGAAGACAGCTGAAGCATGTCCATTAACTTATGTACAATACAATCTAAATGCAATAATCTCATAGGCCCAGTGTGGGGAGGACAAAATTGCCAGCTTTTGGGCATAAAAGGCATCTACCGCGTCATCTGTAAGGTGGAAAGACAAGAAGGCAAACAATCATAAAGAGGCTGCATCAAACTTGAGGCATTGCGCATCCAAGGTCTGCAATAAGAAACAAGGCCCAAAAATGTCCTCAGTGCATTCACATTTCTGGGCAAAGGGACGTCCTCCACAGCCTTCTTTCGTTCAGGGGTAAGATGTTTCGCCCCAGAAAGGTAACAGTAATGCAGCAAAATGGAAGTTTCATTTTTAACACCTTGCAGCCATGATTAACCAAAAAGGACAGGAGTGACAGGGAAGCTTGCACACAATTGTCCCTGGAGGGACAGCAGAGCAATAAGTCTTCAACATATTGCAGAAGCACAACCTCTGGATGTGGTAAGTTCCAATCTGAGAAAACTTGGCCTGGCTGCAGTATACATACTAGACGAATTCTGGGCCTCCTGCGGGAGCACCACCCAGGTATATTGTTTACCCTCCAAATGTGAAGGCAAACAAATACCAACTGTCTGGATGTAGTGGTACCAAAAAGAAAGCATTTGCCAAATCTATCACAGTAAAGTGGATAGAGGTAACAGGAACCTGAGCCAACAAGGTATGTGGATTGGGCACAAATGGGGTGTTAAAAATTGTGGCTTCATTGACAGCACTTAGGTCATGTACCATCCAGTACTGAATGATTTGCCCTTCTCACTTTACTTTTTCATAGGGAAGGAAGGAGTGTTACAAGGGGATACAATCTCCTTAATAACCCCCTTTTTCAAAAAGTCTCGGACTTGGATGTGGCATCTGACTGTGCCATACTGAAGTGATACTGCATTTTCCTGGGAAGTGGGACGCCAGGTTTCAGCTTCACTTTCACAGGAGGGACTGGGAGCTTGCCAACATATGTGGGTCCAGTAGCCCACAGATGGTCTGGCAGTCCTGCATGCAGGGCTTCCTTCTCATCTTCTGGGAGTACTGACACAAACATGGACCAGGGTGTTTTATCACTAACAACCAATAAACAAAGTTCCTGGTCATTGAGGGCTCCTGTTAGTTACACAGTGCCATCCTCCTGGTATGAGTTGCTAACAAGCAAGTCTGCACCCAGGAGCCAACAACTGACCAGCAACCAAGAAAGAACTTCTTGGTTAGGGGCAAATCTAACATGGATGGGTTCAGTTAAAGGGGAGTGTACTACAGTATTTTCCCATCCACTCCTACACAAGGATGGGTGTTTTTACAACTCTGATTTTGTTATATCCCTTTTGTGACTTGCACCAGGTCTCCTGAGTCCATAGAACGCCACTCGGGACGGGCAGTAATTGGGGCATCTCTTATGGACTCATAGACACTGTCTGGGCGGTTTGGGAGCCGGGTTGATGAAGGTGGGGATAGGGGTTAGTTGACGGGGGCATGTCTACACCTTTCATTAGCTTGCTGATGCTTTTTACTACCTGTCTACTTTCTCTCTTCCTTACTACTTCTGCAGCTGGGATCCCTGTCGGTCCCTTTCTAAATACCTTGGGTGTTGCCTATCTCTAAATTAACTTCATCCTTATCAGCCCCAGTGGGGGCTCCAACCATTCACTAGGGGGACATAAACCTGTAGCTCTCCTGACTACCATAACTACCATTGGCCTCAGCGCGGACGCAAACCAGACACTTGGTAGCCGGAAACCTGTAGTCCTTTACCTACATAGTTCTCTTGACTACCGCAAATACCATTGGCCTCAGCGGGGACGCAAAAACCTGTCGCTTGGAAGCCTGAAACCTGTAGTCCTTTAACTACTTGTTAGAAGCTCTTGGGGGGGGGGGCTCCCCATGGCTACCCCCAGGGGCGTAGCATCCGGGGAAGCAGGGGAAGCCACTGCTTCGGGGCCCGAGGGCAGAAGGGGCCCGGGAGCAGTAGCAGCATACAGAGGCCTGCCGATATATTACAAGCTCCTGTGCTGCGGAGCTTCAGACACGCCCCCTCCACTCCAGCAGAGCAGACCTGGCTTACCAGCCTTAGACACGCCCCCTCTACACAGGACGTGCTGCTGGAGGAGGAAAGAGACCGCAGGGCTGGAGAAGAAGTGTGTGGAGAGGCAGTGGGTGAGTGAGTCTGCTGTGTGGGACAGAAGGGGCAATGGCAGGGAAGTCTTCAAACTGCTGCTGGGTGTTGTAGTGTACCAGCAGCTTCATGCTGTTCAGTTGTTTTACTGCCTTATAAAGCAGTCTGCCTTCATGACACCTGCCCCCCCCATATCCTGTCCTTCTCTTATCTCATCCTCATGGAGCCCCTGCTGTCTCCTGTCCTCCCTCATGTATCCAGAGCTCCTGTTCCACCTTCCTTTCTCCTATTGCTGCCCTGAACAGACCTCCAGCCCCTACTTCTTGTATAAATCCCCCTCAGAGACCCTTTCACCTACTTGCTGTGTCCACCCCTCCTGTCCATCCAGGGCCCCAGGCCCCTGTCTCACACCTCTGCCTCGCATTATGGTGGTGTCCTTCTAATGGCTCAGGGTCATGTGACTGTGCCCCCCACCCCGTACTGTGCTCCCTTATACCCTGCATTGTGCCCTCTTACCATACCCCGTACTGTGCTTCTAGTCATTTCCTGTACTGTGCCCTGTTATACCCTTTTATTCGGTCACTGTATGGAGTTGTTATCTAGTGTATGACGGCGTTAGCCAGTCCCTGTATGGCAGTGTTATCCAGTCACTGTATGGAGGTGTTATCCAGTCACTGTATGGAGGTGTTATCTAGTGTATGGCGGCGTTAGCCAATCCCTGTATGACGGTGCTATCCAGTCACTGTATGGAGATATCTGGTGACTGTATGGCGGTGTTATGCAGTCACTGTATGGAGGTATCCGGTGACTGGTGGTGTTATCCAGTCACTGTATGGAGGTGTTATCCAGTCACTGTATGGAGGTATCCGGGGACTATATGGTGGTGTTATCCAGTCACTGTATGGAGGTGTTATCTAGTGTATGGCGGCGTTAGCCAATCCCTGTATGACGGTGCTATCCAGTCACTGTATGGAGATATCCGGTGACTGTATGGTGGTGTTATGCAGTCACTGTATGGAGGTATCCGGTGACTGGTGGTGTTATCCAGTCACTGTATGGAGGTATCCGGTGACTGTATGGCGGTGTTATCCAGTCACTGTATGGAGGTATCCGGTGACTGTATGGCGGTGTTATCCAGTCACTATATGGAGGTATCCGGTGACTGTATGGTGGTATTATGCAATCACTTTATGGAGGTATCTGGTGACTGTATGGTGGTGTTATGCAATCATTTTATGGCAGTGTTTTCCAGTTACTGTATGGCGGTGTTATCTAGTGACGGTATGGCGGTTTTATCCAATCACTGTATGGAAGTATCCAGTCACTGTATGATGGTGTTATCCAAGAACTGTATGGCAATAACTGTATCCCCTTTCCTGCCCACTCCACATTTTTTAGACCTGGCATGAGTGGGGAAAAGTTGCAGATTGCAGCAAAGGACCTGTGTGCCAAAATCTGTGTCAGAAATACGCTTAATATAGGTATATTTAATTGTCTTATGATTCCAGGGTAGGCCTGATATCTTTATAGTATATAGATCCCGGTATATTACACTGTGCCCTGTATTTCCCAATAAATAAATGATCCTTGGGAAACACAGTCCACACCGCTGACCACCAGGACCGGGCTGTGAGCTGTCAGAACATGGCGGCCTCTCTGCTCCGCTGTGTCCTGCTGCTTATTCTGGCACTAAGGCCAGGTTCACATCACATTTCTCCCATCTGCTTAATGTATACAAAAAATGTATACATTAAGAGATGCCTGAGACGGATCCATACGGTGGCGTCCGTTCACCATACAGTTCCATTGTAAAACAACATATACGTTAACATATGCATTTTTTATACTGGACTCTGCAGGATGCAAAAACGTGGTGTGCTGCACATTTGTATATGGTACCTTTTTTATCAATATCAAATGGATAGGAAAAACGTTATGTGAACCTACTGTTACATATGAAAAAATGCGATGCCAGGAGGGTCATGGGGGGGCCCACACAAAAATTTGCTGTGGGGCCCAGTCAGTTCTAGCTACCCCACTGGCTACCCCCGAAAACACTTTAGGGGAACACCTTCCATTTGCTGGACTCTACTTCTCTTGCACATACATTCAGTACACTAATACAACAGGCAAACCAACAAAAACAAACAATGCAATCAGCCCACAGATGGAAACCAGTACAATAAATCATTGATGACCTGCATCAACCTGAATCCTCTGGCTGGTTCCTTTCTCCGAGGGATGTTCTACTGACTGTGAGCACTTCTGAATCTTCTTGGGGAATCAGGCATCCCCATTAAGAAGAACAACATCCGTGGCTGCGTACCACCTTTCCTGGAATCCACCCAACACCATTGAGACAAGCTTCTTCTAGAGCTGTGCCTAAGGTTTGTACAACCCATCAAGGTAAGCCTCCCATTTTGGAGCACAATACTTACCTTTATAGAACGTTATCACCCTATGGTGCGCCTCTATCTTCTGCTTACTAACAGACATTGCCTGTACTACTGATACCAATTCTCTCTTTTGTCTTTCTCCTTCTCTCTTTCTATAGCTCATGCAGAGATCAGTCTCTATAGCTTTTTGGGCCTGAGAAGAGGGATCATGAGGCACAGATATGGTCTACCTTTAGTAGCCATTGTAAGAATGTTGGGAAAGTTGTTTGATTCCAATATTGCGGTATTAAGGATTTTACAGCAGCGGTCAGGTGTTGAAATAGTCTCTGTTTTGTGAGTGGGATGTTTTGTAACCTGATATTTAATAACACAGAGATGGGGGATAGAGGTCCTTTCAGTGAGCAAATACGTGTAATCAGTTCAAGTATCTCACTCCAATAGGTCTGCAGTACTGGACATGACCACCACATATGAAGGTACGTGCCTCGCAACTGAGCGCACTTCCAGCAGGAGTCTGCACTGAGGCAGTTCATTTGTTTAAGGCAGACTGGAGTGAGATACCATCTAGTGATCAATTTAAAAGCATTTCTTGCAGTTGAAAGCATCTAGATATACCATGAGATAGGCGGTACAATTATTTGACTTCAGTTTCTGTCCAAGTTGTGTCTAAGTCTCTGCTCCATTCCGCCACGTAACCTTCACTGTGAGGGTGTTTCAATTGTTGGACAATGTTGTATACCTGAGATAGTAGGTGTCTCAAGGGGATTTTGTAGGCTATTAGTTTTTCAAAGTGTGTGAGGTCTCTCCTAGTGTTTGAATGTTTGTGATATGAGGCGAGCAGAAGTCTAATGTGGGTTTTTTGCAAAGTATGTAATGAGGTGGAGTCGAGGGGATCAACATCGTCTTCTGCCTCCAAAAGAGAAGAGATTTGGATATGCTTTAGTGTCTCCGCCTTTAGACCTGTTTTCACATACTTCGGAAGGTGTAGATCTGGGAGATCCGCTAAAGACATAAGTGGAGAAAGGGCAGGGTTTAGAATATTTGTAATCGGGGTCCAGATTTTAAGTTTGGTTTTAGTACCTGCGTACTGCTTGTGTTGAAGGGGTTGTAAGTCGTCCCCACACCAAATGAGGGAATGCAGTGGCATGTCAGCTTGATGCTCTTCCAGGGGTATCCATAATTTACTATGATCTTCTCTTTCCCATTGTATTAGTCTGGAGATGTGTTCTGCCTCATAATAAAGCTTCCAGTCAGGGAAGGCTATTCCTCTTTGAATTTTAGATGAGAAGGGCATAGCTTAAACGTGGTCTTTTGCCTTGCCACAGGTATTTATTTGTCAATTTCCTTATTTCCGAGAAGAAGGAAATTGGGGGGGGGGAGGGGCTGGGGAGATGGGAAGGGACTAAAACAAATAAAGGAGTTTTGGCAACAAAATTGCTTTAATAAGATTTTTGAGGCCCATCCAGGTGAGGAACGGTAACGACCATGACTCCATTATAAACTGGGCCATAATTTAGAGTGTATAGCTCTTTCCAGTGAGGGTATGTAATAGAAGATAAGGGCCATTGCAGGGCTTTCCGATCTCCCTCATTAATATTGACTCCAAGTACTTCTGACTTGCCGGAATTCATTTTAAAATTAGAGATGGCGCCATATTCCTGAAATATAGAATGCAAAGCTGGGAAAGCTGATGTGGGGTTCGTCAGGATCACAAGTATGTCATCCGCATATGCAGCAACAGAATGCGTGTATTGGCCATGTGTGTATCCTTTTATGTCCGGGTGTACTCTAATCGTTTGCAAAAAGAGGTTCAAGGGATAATACAAAAAGAATGGGGGATAAAGGACATCCCTGTCTCGTTCCATTGCAGATTTTAAAAGGAGAGGATGCAGTGTCCCACATATGTGTGTAAAAAGGACACAGCAAACTGTTTCTGACTGTATTTATAGTAGAATCACAGTAGAACTGACATGTAGACCGTCAGGCTGGTAGGATAGAAGTATCAAGGACTAATTCTTTTAAGCAAAAAACTCACCGAACGCCCTCACTAAAACTTAACCTTTAATGATAAATCAAAATATAAACGAAAAAAAACCCATTATTCAACAACATAAATAAATATACAATTGATCCTCTGTACAGTCCTCAAAAATAATAAATCAAATGTATGTCTCTCACCTTGGTGCTAAAACAAAGGGAGATGAAGTTAAGACCTGTATACAGGAGGTGTCTGATATCGAAGAGGCGGGTTAGGGCCGATAGATGCGATATACGATCTAACGTAGATAGACTGGGCCTCCTAGTTGGAAAAAGATAATCTTCACCCTAGGATCGCCCTAATTGCTCTGGGCCCTGCCTAAAAACGGAACACCCGCCCCGATAGGGGCGATCCCGTGTCAGGAACCTCCTAAAAACCCTAATAGGTCCCTGACACAGATAAAGAGACCCACCACCAAAAGTAGATGATTATCAGACAGTCAGATAAATCAGTTGTATACCAGTCCTCATGTCATATCAAGTTATATTAAACTTAAGCTATTTAGACATAACATACAATGACACATAAACGTTCCACGACATTGGTCATACACAATCTCAAAGGTCAATGATGATCTGATCAAATGAGAAGCAGGCACTGTCGCCCATAGCAACCCTATATCAAACTATAGAGGCCTGATGATATTATAACCCCATCCCTACGCGTTTCGCTAGTAATTTTAATAGCTCTTCAGGGGATTATTTAAAAACACTCCAAAAGCCGGGGAGCAAATGCCCCACATAGATAGTAGCTATAAAGTGGAACCAAAACATATAGTCTCAAAACACATAGAATGTAATAATTCAGATATGTACATAAAAAAAAAAAAAATATTGTACCAATACAGAGGTATTGATATCCCTACTGGTGTATAATCTATTGAGCAGAATACCCCTATGATAGGCAGTGTATCACATGCTAGCGGCGCCAAGACGTATTCGTCCACAAATATATTAATACTCATACTCCTTACTCGTACACTCAAAAAGATACTTGCGGTACAGAAGATGATCACTCCGCATGTGTACGGCAGATAATCCTAGAAGAACAATGCGACCAATCAGGGGAAGTGCGGATCATGGCATACTGTCTTTCCACCTGTCACGGTATGCCGCACTGTAAGGCCTCCTAACGATATGCCAACCTTACGCAGAGGCCCACTATTACTAGCGAAACGCGTAGGGATGGGGTTATAATATCATCAGGCCTCTATAGTTTGATATAGGGTTGCTATGGGCGACAGTGCCTGCTTCTCATTTGATCAGATCATCATTGACCTTTGAGATTGTGTATGACCAATGTCGTGGAACGTTTATGTGTCATTGTATGTTATGTCTAAATAGCTTAAGTTTAATATAACTTGATATGACATGAGGACTGGTATACAACTGATTTATCTGACTGTCTGATAATCATCTACTTTTGGTGGTGGGTCTCTTTATCTGTGTCAGGGACCTATTAGGGTTTTTAGGAGGTTCCTGACACGGGATCGCCCCTATCGGGGCGGGTGTTCCGTTTTTAGGCAGGGCCCAGAGCAATTAGGGCGATCCTAGGGTGAAGATTATCTTTTTCCAACTAGGAGGCCCAGTCTATCTACGTTAGATCGTATATCGCATCTATCGGCCCTAACCCGCCTCTTCGATATCAGACACCTCCTGTATACAGGTCTTAACTTCATCTCCCTTTGTTTTAGCACCAAGGTGAGAGACATACATTTGATTTATTATTTTTGAGGACTGTACAGAGGATCAATTGTATATTTATTTATGTTGTTGAATAATGGGTTTTTTTTGTTTATATTTTGATTTATCATTAAAGGTTAAGTTTTAGTGAGGGTGTTCGGTGAGTTTTTTGTATTTATAGTAGCCACGTCATTGTAAAACCCTTGTCTATTTTGTATATGTGGTATAAGAAGCTCTATGGCTGAGTACTGCAATATTATTTTCCACCACTAGATGGTGGCATTCTGCCTTCTATATAAGGCCCAGTCACAGGAAGTTAGAGTAGCAAAGGAGAAGGAGAAGCAGTTGGAGTGTAAGAAGGAGAAAGGAGGAGGTGTAAGGAGTTAGTTAAGAGGAACCAAGTATTGTGCAGGAGGAAGAAAAGTGGAGAACCTTTCCTAAAGGAAAAGGCTGTCATTACCCCTGACACTGGCCATGTCAGGACAACATGTGACAAGTAACAGCTAAACTACTAGAACCCTGAATATTTCTTGGACTGTCAAGCCTGACAGAGGTAATCGACCGTCCCCGGTCTTCATGGACTCTGCCAGCACCTATGTGGTCAAGAGAAGCCTCCGGCATCTGACTACAGTATCAGCAACCAGGTACAAGTTGTTTATTGGTCTACACTTTGGATCCCTCCGGGAGGTGCAGCCATCTTTATATATATATATTTCAGGAACCTGCTGGTGCAGACGTGTCATTCCTGCCCCACAGAGTATCCTTCTAAAAGAAAGTTCTTATGAAAGTGACCTTAATATAATATTGTCCAGAACCAGGGCTAGTTACAGAAGATCCCACTAGGAGTGAAAGTAACAGGATTTAAAGAGACAGTGCCTAACTAACTACCTATTATAACCACCTACCAGCCAAAGAGAACATCTTATCCACAACCAATTGTAACATCATTTATTGTGACTATATGAACTCAAGGCAAAAGTAAAGATACCTCTTGTTTGATTAACAACTGCCTCCTCATCATTGCAAAGGGTGTGTCTACCTAAAAAGACACTGGCTTCACGAAACACCAGGGCCCAGCCGTCCGACATGGTCAAAACTCAACATCCAGGGCACCTCACCTGACCATCCTGGAGCCCTGCATATGGAGCGTGCCCCGAGGGAAGTTGTGTCCACCCTCCACACAACTGCACACTGCCCAGGGAAAATTCAACTAACCGTGAGTAAAACCACCGGCTACACCGTGTACACTGTGACAACCTATCTATCATCACACTCACATATCCCTGTGGCTGGTGGCTGCAAGGATAGAGAATAATTGATGTGCAGCCTAGCAGATGGAGTTATGTACATTGCGAATACGACTTCTATAAATGGGGTTGGGAAGTTGAAATGGAGTCAAACTTGCCGCTTATATTTCCAATCCACCCTGTCGATGGCCATTTCAGTGTCCGTTCCCAGTAAGACTAATGGATGTTTCTTCTGAGAGGCCATCTGAAGCAGGAACAGTACACTCATAGTGTTGTCCTTTCCCTCCCTGCTCGCCACGAATCCGACCTGTTCAGGAGAGATTAAAGAAGGCATTCTTTGCGCTAAAAGACCGGCATAGAGCTTTAAATCTGTGTTGCGCAACAAGATAGGACTGTAGCTGCCACAATTTGTGGGGTCTTTCCCTTCCTTATAAATAAGAGTGATATAGGCTTCTAGCGATTGCTTCGGGATAGGAACCCCGGACAAGTACACATTGAATGTATCTGTCAGTCGTGGGAGCAGAATCGAGGAGAAGGACCTGTAATAAGAGCTCGGGAAGCCATCTGGGCCTGAGGCTTTGCCTTTTGGGCACTTTGACAGGGTGTACCATACCACATCTATTGAGAAGGGCTTTAATAGTGCGGTGTGTGCTGCGTCTGGGAGGGAGGGTAAGGTGATGCGCTTCAAGAAGTTTGAAATGGCTGGAACTCTATCTTGTGTCTGGGTGTTCTGTTCGGTAGAGTTAAGCTGATATAAAGAGGAATAGAACTTAATTAATTCTTGTTCTATCACCTCTGAATCAATTGAGAGGTGGCCTGCATTAGTTCGGTTCACGTTTATTGCGTGGTTCACGTTTTTTGGTGAGGGACATCATCTTCGTTCCCCACACACCACACCATGACTTTCTGTGCGCCAACTATCATGGTTGGTTTAACACATTGGTGAGCATAAATTTCATGAGTGGGCCCCCACCTTCCTGAATATTCTCATTTTCTTGGTAGAGTGCTATAATGTACTATAATGTACTACTATGGCCTCTATGTTCTGCTATTCTGTTATATGGAGTTGCAGTAATATACCTCCCAACTTTTAAAGATGCTAATGAGAGACTCTATCGGCGGCACATGTAGCGTGCTGCAGCAAAGTTTTTTTTGACACTAAGCTACACACCTCTAACTCTGCCCGATGCATAGCTATTAGAGTTGAGCGAACGTGCTCGTAACGAGCACTATACTGCTCGAATCCCCTGCGCTTGAATGGTCGCAGGCAATCGGATCCGTCCTCACCTGACTGTAAGTCAATGGGGACGGATCCGTTTGGTATGACACACGAGTGTGTCATACCAAACGGATCCGTCCCCACTGACTTGCAGTCGGGTGAGGAGGACGGATCCGGATGGCTGCACCCATGCGAGCGCAGGGGACCCGAGCGCTACAGTGCTCGTCACGAGCACGTTCGCTCAACTCTAATAGCTATACACATCCAATCCCGCCCAGTCCCCCACACAGTAGTTATATAGAAATATCTTAATATAGTAATCCGCTGAGGTCGAAATAACTTACATCATCTTTAAGTGAAGGAGTATCTGTGTGCATTTCTGAGTGCATCTATTCTTGACTTTATTGTACTTTATGCTCAGAGCAGGGAATAATAGTTTATATACTGCAGCTTTTTAGTTTTTTTCTAACAGGTTTTTTCATAGGGTATATTGTGTGGTACATTTTTTACATTTTTAACATAGTTTCATAGTTGTTAAGGTTGGAAAAAGACAAAAGTACATCAAGTCCAATCTATAATCCTGCTATATCCATTCCCGGATCAATTTCCATCTTCCTTTTAAAAAGGGGTTGAGCCCAAGGGAAAGGGTGTGTAGAACAAGATTTCTACACATTCTCATAAGTCTCAGTGTTATTTTGAATTAAAAAGTCATCTACACCTTTTTTTTTTAAGCCATCTACTGTATTTGGTGTGACCAGCTCCTGTAGCAGGCTATTCCAGAGATTCCCAGACCTTACTGTAAAGAATGCTTGTTGCCTCTTATGACTGAATCTTTTTTTCTCCAGTCGTAGGGAGTGGCCTCTTGTTTTTTGAGGGATTTAACACAGAATAGCTTCCCTTGATATTTTTTGTTTGGTCTGTTTATATATTTGTACAGGTTAATCATGTCCCCCCTTAGACATCTTTTTTCAAGGCTAAACAAATTCAATTCATAACTTAGATCTTCCAGGCCCTTTATGAGTTTCATTGCTCTCCTTTGCACTTTCTCTAACACCAGGGCATTCTTTTTATAGATTGGTGCCCAGAACTGAACAGCATATTCCAGGTGAGGCCATGCCAATGCTTTGTATAGTAGCAATATGACATCCCTGTCCCGCTAGTTCATACCTCTTTTTATACCAGACAGAATTCTGTTGGCCTTAGAGGCAGCTGACTGGCATTGTATGCTGTTATTTAGTCTATGATCTACTAATACATCCAGATCCTTCTCAACCAGAGACTCTCCTAGTTTTACTCCCCCTAGGACATACAGTATGCCGCATGCATATTATTAGCTCCCAGGTGCATAAATTTACATTTATCTATATTGAACCTCATTTGCCAAGTGGCAGCCCAAACAGTAAGTTTGTCCAAGTCAGCTTGTAACTTATTAACATCTTCATAGACTGGACTGTATTACAAAGTTTGGTGTCATCTGCAAAAATAGAAACTGCACTATTAATCCCATCCTCTATGTCATTAATGAATAAGTTAAATAATAGCGGACCCAGCACAGAACCTTGGGGAACACCACTTATAACCGGGGACCATTCAGAATAGGAATCATTGACCACAACTCTTTGAATACGGTCATGAAGCCAATTTTCAATCCACTTACAAATTATATTTTCTAAACCAATAGACTTCAATTTATCCATTAGTCGTCTGTGAGAGACAGTATCAAACGCCTTTGCAAAGTCCAAACAGACAATATCGACAGCCTTTCCTCTGTCCAGGCTTCTACTTACCTAATGTATTAGTTTGCCCAGTAGTTCAGTCTCTAGTGTGTTGCACATCTCCTTTTTTTTCTAATCTGTTTTTATTTTCTGATTGCTGATTTTTTAAAATTATATTTCCTGTCCAGCCTTCTTGCCTGAGCTATTCTTAACAGCATTTAGAAAGAATTAAGAAAATTGCTTTACGGCAGCCCCATGGACCATAGACACATTGACTTCTATGGGAGAGTTTTCTGGGCATGCTCTGTGATCTGTGTAGCTGTCATTGTACAAAGAAAGAATAGATAAGCTGTGACAATCACCTATTGTAAATGGTGGATCCTGTCTTATCTATACACATAGGTGATATCATTACAGGCAGGATTAGAATGACAGATAAGCAGGTAACTGCAGTAAAGTTGTAAAAACCAAGAAGAGGCACCTATTACTATGCTTAGTGGCTAGTGCAAAAACTGCAGGATTTTATGTTTTGTGTTTTTTTTTTTTTTTAATATAAATACTGACATGGAAAAGTACAAATATCATCAAAAATAAAAATATGATAAACATAAAAATGTGATTTATACAATAGGTCATTTTCTGATTACACATTCCCTTTAAATTGTCAGCACTGTCCTTTGAGTCCAGAGGGAAAAATGCACTGTTTGCAGCTTTACTGGGAATAGCAACTTTATAAACAGACTCAAAGGCAAGTGTGTATTGTCTAAAGTGAGTTACTTGAGATTACGTATGTGGCTTTAGATTCAAGGATTTTAGGAAGGTATAGCACTTATTCATTTGTTTACCACTTTAATTGCATTGTATAGTTTTCTTTTTTTCCAGTTTTTGATGTAATCACCATTAGCAAATATGTGCTCCACGAATGACAATACAGTTCAGTGCACATCTTGTGCAATGTATATAGTCCTGGAACAGCTGTGCAAAATGTCAGCAAATTGCACATTTGGAAGACCAGATCATGTATCTAAATGAACAAATTGCAACACTGAGAAACCGTGGTCCCTGTGAAGACACCCAGTGGAGTAGATGCAGAGAAGGGTGGTGGTTTGAAGAATCAGGAAAATTAGGTAGCTAGCTGGGAAAAAGTGAGAAGCCAGGGCAGAGGGAAGAGTACCTGGAAGGCTAGCCCTGATCTGCAGAAATTGGCAGATGAGGGGGATGTCAGTTCAGGGATGGCACTGCTGCAGCAAGACCAGGGAATGTTAGCTCCACTAAGGAGGGGACCAGGAGTGCAGGACAGGCCAGACAAGTGCTGATAGTGGGAGACTCTGTCATTAGGGGTACAGATAGGGTGATTTGTCACCAAGACAGGGATCATCAATGGTGTGTTTCCTTCATGGTGGGTTGATAGATTACTGGAAGGGGCTGGTGAAGACTCAGTGGTTATGGTCCACATTGGCACCAATTACAAAGTTAGATGTAGGTGAAGGATCCTTTAAAATGATTTCAGGGACTTAGGTTGCAATCTCAGGGCAAGGACCTCCCATTGAACAAGAAGCACAACAGCAACATACTGTCTGTGAGTGGTGTCACCACACCACTCACACAAATCTCGTTTGTGTTTTATCAGTGTTCTGGCAATGTTCCCTGCTACAATCCAATCCTGCCTTTCTCTGTATACAACAATCAAAAAACAAAGACAGAAAAAACAAGCAGGTACTACTATACCCAAGTCCACCATCTGTATGAAACAAACATATATTGCTACTCACTTCCGTGAGGAGAGTTAATTGTTACATTCCCCTCCATATCCCAGATCGCCAGACTCAAATCCTCCCAGGTACAAATATGCAGTGTCTGTAGATATGTTTAAATGAACTTGACCACCGAATACAGCGTATTCAAGGACGGCAATACAATATTCCAGAATTTGCAACTGTGTTTATAACATTTTGTGCCTGTTATAAGCCACCTAATAAAAGTGAGTACACAGATAATCTACGGGACATAGATGATGTGGCAAATCATAATGAGGTAATCATTACGGAAGACTGCAACTACCCAGATATAGACTGGAAAACTGATACCTTTAGATCTCATATAGGAAACAAGTTCTTGTCAATAACAAAAGACGATTACCTTTCCCAACTAGTTCACGGTCTGACCAGAGGGGCAGCTGTACTGGACTTAGCATTAACCAGTAGACCTGATAGAACACAGACGTGCAGGTTGGGAGACACCAGGGAAATAGTGACCATAAAATAGTGACCTTCCAATTGTCATTCAAAAGAGTGTTTCTTCAGGGAGGCACAAAAACGCTGAACTTCCGAAAAGCAAAATTTGACCAGCTAAGAGAGACCATTAGCCTTACTAACTGGGACAATGTCCTCAAAAATAAAAATACAGCCACAAAATTGAATATTTCTAAAAGCATCTAAACTTGCATTCTGAGAGATTAGAGTTGAGCGAATCAAAGTTGACAAAGTGGAATTCCATCTGAATTTCAGGAAAAATTAGATTTGTCACAAAGTCGAATTTCCTCACGCTTCATGGTAACGAATCAGATCGAAATGGCTGCTGCACATTTTAGAAAGAGGACGTAATAAGCCCGGCAATGAGGGATCACCCATAATGCCATGCAGCCAGCCAATCAGCAGATTGCCAGCCCCTGTGATGTCACAGCTAGGGATGCAGCTATCGATTACTTTAGTAATCAAGTATTCTATCGATTAATCCAATGATTAATTGAGTACTTTAATAAGAAAAAACAATTAAAATAATATTTTCCTTTATAAAAACTCATCACTCCTCGTGTCATCATCAGGCTCACCTGCCATCAGTCCTCAGTGCCATCAGCCCCCTCCATGCCATCAATGCCCCCCATGCCATCAGCTCCTCCCCCAGTGCCATCAGCTCCCCCAGTATCATCAGCTCCCCCCAGTGCCATGTGTCCTCTGTGCCATCACCTCCCACCATGCCATCAGAACTCTGTGCCATCAGCCTCCCATGCTATCAGTCCTCTGTGCCATCATCCCCCATGCCATCTGAACTCTGTGCCATCAGCCTCCCATGCTATATGTTCTCTGTGCCATCAGCTCCCACCATGCTATCAGTCCTCTGTGCCATCATCCTCCATGCCATCAATATTCTGTGCCATCAGCCCCCCATGACATCCGTCCTCTGTGCCATCACACTCCATACCATCAATACTCTGTGCCATCAACCCTCCGCTCCTAGCCATCAGTCCAGAGTGCCAGTTCAATACTTACCTCTCCTGTAGAGGCGCTGCTGACACTACTAAGCTCTTGAGCCGTTTCTTCATTGCGCGCTGCACTGTCATCCTGATGTCACACAGCGTCAGGTCAAAGAGAGCGCTTACGTGCACTATGTCCTTACGATGTGTCAGGATACAGTGCAGTGCGGTGTGGGTTGGCGGGGGAGCCACGGAGAGTGAGTAATAGCAAGCACTTCACTCACGCTCTGTGGTCACATGACACAAATAAATCCACAATGCAAAAAAGGATTTTTGTTGTGTTGACTTACTTGATTTAGCTAACTGTCACATTAGCGTTTCTATTTTCTGGTATTGAGATCCGTCATAGAATCTCAATACCAGAGAAAGACGATTCCGTTTTGTCCCAATTCATTGTCAACGGGGACAAAACGTAACTGAACAGAACGTAATGCTCAAAAATCCATTCCATACCATTTGGTTGCGTTCCCATACCGGAAAGCAAACTGCAGCAAGCTGCGGTTTTCTTTCCATCATGGAATGCAGAGCAAAACATCCGACATGACCCACAATGCAAGTCAATGGGGACGGATCCATTTTCTCTGACACAATAGAAAACGGATCCGTCCCCCATTGACTTTCAATGGTGTTTATGACGGATACGTCTTGGCTAAGATAATACCACCGGATCCGTTCATAACGGATGCTGATGGTTGTATTATCAGTAACGGAAGCGTTTTTGCTGATCCCTGCTGGATGAAAGTAGCCTTAATCAAGTAATCGTTGCAGCCCTAGTCATAGCCCTATAAAAAGTCTCCTCCTGCCCGGTCTCTGCCATTTTCCAGTGAACTTAGTGCAGGGAGAGACATTACAGGCACTAGGAACAGTGATTAGGAAAGACTTTATTCACAAAAAATTACTATTGAGCAGTTCAGGGACAGCTTAGTGCAGGGATATAATAAGTAGGCATAATCCACACTATTGGGTGAGAGTAAGGGCCAATTGAACAGTGTAAAGCTGGAGCTATTCTATTACACCTTGCTGCACTAATTGGGGTTACACAAAGTGTTCTAATGCTACTGATTTAGGTTTTTGAATTAGTTTATACATAAGTAATTCCATTCACCCTTCACTCTGTTATTGGGGTGAAATTGCGGTCTGATACTGCAAATTTTTGAGGTTCACATTCTTTTATAGATAAATCCGTTAATCCTTGATTGTCTAAATGGGGTGAAATTGCAGCCTGATACTACAAATTTTGGGGTGTTCACGTTCCTTTATATATAATTTGATCCGTTAATCCTTGATTGTTTAATTGGGGTGAAATTGCGGCTTGATACTACAGATTTTAGGGTGTTCACGTTCTTTTATACATATTTCAATCCTCCTTAATTTTATAATTGGGGTGAAATTGCTGTCCGGTATACAGATTTTAGAGTGTTCGCATTCTTTTATACATAAGTAAATCAATTAATCCACTATGTTTTTAATTGAGTTGAAATTGCTGCCTGATATTACAGATTTTAGGGTGTTCACGTTCTTTTTTCACATAATTCAATCCTTTGATCCCTAATTGTGTAATTAGGGTGAACTTGCGGCCTAATACTACAGATTTTGGGGAGTTTGCGTTCTTTTATATATGAGAGCATCCACTCATTCTTGATTCTGGGGTGAAATTGCAGCCTGATACTAAATATTTTAGGGTGTTCATGTTATTTTTCACATAATTCAATTCTTTAATCCCTAATTGTGTAATTGGGGAGAAATTGCGTCCTGATACTACAGATTTTGGGGTGCTCACGTTCTTTTATATATAATTTGGTCCTTTAATCCTTGATTGTTTAATTGGGGTGAAATTGCGGCTTGATACTACAGATTTTAGGGCGTTCACGTTCTTTTATACATATTTTAATCCTTCTTAATTGTATAATTGGGGGGAAATTGCAGTCTGATACTACAGATTTTAGGGTGTTCACATTCTTTTATACATAAGTAAATCCATTAATCCTCTATGTTTTTAATTGGGGTGAAATTGCTGCCTGATACTACAGATTTTAGGGTGTTCACGTTCTTTTTCACATAATTCAATCCTTCGATCCCTAATTGTGTAATTGGGGTGAAATTGCGGCTTAATACTACAGATTTTGGGGAGGTTGCGTTCTTTTATATATGAGGGCATCTCTCTCAATTCTCGATTCTGGGGTGAGATTGCAGCCTGATAATAAATATTTTAGGGTGTTCATGTTATTTTTCACATAATTCAATCCTTTAATCCCTAATTGTGTAATTGGGGTGAAATTGCAGCTTGATACTACAGATTTTGGGGTGTTCACTTTTGGGGTGTTCATCTTTTCCTCCTTGTTTCTGGGGTGAAATTGCGCCCTGACACTACTGCAATTTTACACTTTACAACAGCTGCTGTTACAGTACAGTATGTCCGACAGACAGGTGCTAGGCCCTTCTAAGGGAACAAGCAGTGGCAAAAATGTTTTTGGAGCTGGCAGAAGTAGCATCAGGAGAAGGGGGGGATAGGAGTGGTGGCAGCAGTCACAGCGACAGGCCACAGCTGCCAGTGCCATTCAGCAGTCGTGTTTTGACGAACAACCCAGGTGTCCTTGAATGGTTGAATCGGTCTTCAACATCATCTCAAGTGACATCAGACACCCCCAGCCAGAATTCGGTGGGTTCCTCTGACACCATGCTTAGTTGGCATGGCCCAGGAACAAGCTATGTGCCTACATCTGTCCTGAATCTGCCTCTTTCATTTTCTGTTCCTTCTTTTCGGGAAATATTGTATGTCGTCAGCTCGGCTCAATGAGCTTATTGTGGACAGTCAGCAGCTACTGCCCAGCCAAGTTGTGGAGGAGAGATCCGCTGCTTTCTCCAGTAGACGGGCAAGTAACGACGATGAGAATTGTGTGGAAGCAGATGGTGCAAGTGGCCCTTAGACTGGCGAGGGTGACATCAGTGACATGCACACAGTAGTGGATGATGATGTAGCCAATCGCACGTGGGAGTCAAGTGAAGTGGGGGCTTCATCATCATCATCATCATCATGGGATCAGGGTGGCAACTTTCGCGTGAGGCAATGCCGAGTCAGCAGGGTGGCAGCAGTGTGAGGTCTGGAGCCAAACGTGCCCAGGGTAGACCATCTGGTACTCAGGAGCCTACCTGTCCGGAAGAAACTAGTGGTGCACTAGTTCACAGGGGCAGCGGCAGCAGGCAGTCAGCATGGTGTGGTGGGGGGAAATGCCATACTCGCCAGTGAGTGTGGACATTTGTAGAATCTGTGGGCAGAAGTTGAAGTGTGGCCATGGAGCCAATGTTGGCACCATGGCCCGGTGGCAACACATGCAGCTTCACCATAAAGGGGCCTGGGAAAACCGTGGCACTAATGTAGTGGTACAGCCTGACGCAGCAACCGCTGCATCTCCCAGTGGCTTGAACCACTTCTCCAGCAGTCAAGGCCCCACCACCTCAGCAAAAGGAAGCTATGTTTCCTTCCAATCATTTACTGGTGTTGATGATCCTCCTACTCCTCGTCAGCAATCGATCCCGGAGGCGATTACAAAAAGACAGCAGTATACCTGCACTCATCCAATGGTGCAGAAGCTGAATATGCTCCTGGCCAAGTTGCTGTTACTACAGTCCCCCCCTTTCCATGTGGTGGACTCTGCACCTTTCAGAGAACCGAGGCTTGTGCTGAGCCAAGGTAGAGACAGGGCCGTATTATCAACTAGGCACCGGGGGCACGGTGCCTAGGGTTTGCGGGTTGCGGGGGCGGCACCCCGCCGGGAGAAACTATCAGGATTGTTGCAGTGCATCTTATAAAGGGAATACTAGTGAGCGCTTCCATAATGGAAGCGCTCACTAGCCTGCAGGAGGAGGGGGAGTGGAGCGCTGTACAGTACTTACCCCTCCTCCTGCTTGCTCTTCCTGAGGCCGGCGCTGCTGTGTCCTGACTGCCTGCAGTGTCAGGACGTACAGAGCGCCCTCTGACCTGACGCTGCAGGAGGTCAGGTGACTTCAGCGCGGGCCCCTGGAAGAGGAGAGAGCGGGGACACAGCCAGGACCGGAGGTAAGTTTTTTTTTTTTTCTTGTCTGATCTGAGGTCTGAAGTGGGGGCCAAAAAGGGATCTGAAAAGATCACACAGGTTGGGGACAGAATGGGGGGGGGGGATCTGAAAAAGTGGGGACAGAATGGGGGGGGATCTGAAAAGGTGGCGACAGAATGGGGGGGATCTGAAATGGTGGGACAGAATGGGGGGGGTCTGAAATGGTGGGACACAATGGGGGGTCTGAAATGGTGGGACAGAATGGGGGGGATCTGAAATGGTGGGACAGAATGGGGGATCTGAAATGGTGGGACAGAATGGGGAGGGTCTGAAATGGTGGGACAGAATGGGGAGAATCTGAAATGGTGGGACAGAATGGGGGGGTCTGAAATGGTGGGACACAATGGGGGGGGTCTGAAATGGTGGGACAGAATGGGGGGGATCTGAAATGGTGGGACAGAATGGGGGGGATCTGAAATGGTGGGACAGAATGGTGGGAGGGGGGGTCTGAAATGGTGGGACAGAATGGGGAGGTCTGAAATGGTGGGACAGAATGTGGGAGAACTGAAATGGTGGGACAGAATGGGGGGATCTGAAATGGTGGGACAGAATGGGGGGATCTGAAATGGTGGGACAGAATGGGGGGATCTGAAATGGTGGGACAGAATGGGGGGATCTGAAATGGTGGGACAGAATGGGGGGGGTCTGAAATGGTGGGATAGAATGGGGGGGATCTGAAATGGTGGGACAGAATGGGGGGGATCTGAAATGGTGGGACAGAATGAGGGGGGATCTGAAATGGTGGGACAGAAATGGGGACCAGAAAGGGGGGTCTAAAATGGGGGCCAGAAAAGGGGTTCTGACATGGGGCCAGAAGGGGGGGGGGGCCGACATGGGCCCCAGAAGGAGAGTTCTATATTGGGGCCACAAGAGTATGATATGGGGCCAGAAGGGGTGGGGGTATGATTGGGGATCTAATTAGGGGTCTGAAGGAGGTCTGCTTAGGGGCCTGAAGGGTCTGACTCGGGGTCTAGAGGGGTCTGATTGAGGGTCTGGAGGTCTGATTGGGGTCTGGAGGCCTAATGAGGGTTTGATAGGGGGTCTGGGGGTCTAATGAGGGTCTGATTGGGGCTTTGGAGGTCTAATGAGGGTCAGATATGGGAGTTTGGAGGTCTAATGGGGGTCTGGAGATGGGGGTCTCATCTAGGGGAGTGGAGCGCTGTACAGTACTTACCCCTCCTCCTGCTTGCTCTTCCTGAGGCCGGCGCTGCTGTGTCCTGACTGCCTGCAGTGTCAGGACGTACAGAGCGCCCTCTGACCTGACGCTGCAGGAGGTCAGGTGACTTCAGCGCGGGCCCCTGGAAGAGGAGAGAGCGGGGACACAGCCAGGACCGGAGTTAAGTTTTTGTTTTTTTTTCTTGTCTGATCTGAGGTCTGAAGTGGGGGCCAAAAAGGGATCTGAAAAGATCACACAGGTTGGGGACAGAATGGGGGGGGGGATCTGAAAAGTGGGGACAGAATGGGGGGGATCTGAAAAGGTGGCGACAGAATGGGGGGGATCTGAAATGGTGGGACAGAATTGGGGGGTCTGAAATGGTGGGACACAATGGGGGGTCTGAAATGGTGGGACAGAATGGGGGGGGATCTGAAATGGTGGGACAGAATGGGGGGATCTGAAATGGTGGGACAGAATGGGGGGGATCTGAAATGGTGGGACAGAATGAGGGGGGATCTGAAATGGTGGGACAGAAATGGGGACCAGAAAGGGGGGTCTAAAATGGGGGCCAGAAAAGGGGTTCTGACATGGGACCAGAAGGGGGGGGGGGTCTGACATGGGCCCCAGAAGGAGAGTTCTATATTGGGGCACAAGAGTATGATATGGGGCCAGAAGGGGTGGGGGTATGATTGGGGATCTAATTAGGGGTCTGAAGGAGGTCTGCTTAGGGGCCTGAAGGGTCTGACTGGGGGTCTAGAGGGGTCTGATTGAGGGTCTGGAGGTCTGATTGGGGGTATGGAGGCCTAATGAGGGTCTGATAGGGGGTCTGGGGGTCTAATGAGGGTCTGATTGGGGCTTTGGAGGTCTATTGAAGGTCAGATATGGGAGTTTGGAGGTCTAATGGGGGTCTGGAGATGGGGGTCTCATCTGGGGTTTGATATGGGGATCTGATCTAAAAGGTAAGGGGGGTACTGTATTTCTGTGTGGTGCCAGTATTTTCAGGGGGGGTGTTTCTGCAGTATAGTATGGGGGGTGGGCAGGGTGAGATGTGGAGAAGGTGAGAGGATGATGGAAAAGTAGGAAAGTATGATGTCTGTTTGTTGAACTCTTCAGAGACGAGGCACAGCTGAAAGAAGCCATGGCGATCTGGTCTGACAGAAGAAGAGGAAAGAAAACGTCATCAGAGAAGAGAAGTCACTGGATGTAAGAGGTACATATGTGGCGCTTTATGACCCTGTATGCTCTGTAGTGCTGTATGAAATGTTTTCCAAGTCTGTCTTTGAAGGGTTGTCTTTTTTTTTTGTACGAGCGCTGCTTTCTCTGCTCTGTTTACTGCTCTTCACTGCAAATTCTATGGCAAGCAGGTGAACAGAGCAGAGAAAGCAGCTCTCATATGAGCTCTGCTCTCTCTTCAAACAGCTGATCGTCAGGGTGCCGGAGGACCCCAGCCGATCTGATATTGATGACCTATCGTGAGGATAGGTCATTAGTAGTAAAAAGAGGACAACCCCTTTAACAGTAGGACTGGAGGGAAGGGATTAGGTTGAGAATTTGGCATGGGGGGCATTTCAATATTTGCCTTGGGCATCAGAAAATCTAGGTGCACCAGCGGGGGGGGGGGGGGGGGGGCGAGGCTACTATGAGGTGGGGGGGTGAGAAGAGGCTACTATGGGGGGTGGGGGTAACGAGGCTACTATGGGGTGGGGGGTTCTGAGGAGAGGCTACTATGCTGCTGTGGGGTGGGGGGGACTGAGGCGAGGCTACTATACTACTATTTGGGGGCGTGGGGGAATGGGTCGCGTTGGGGGGCCTCATCCCTAGCCGTCATTACTTCTCCAAAAAGGCTGTACCAGCCCTGCAAACATAAGTCGAACAGAAGGTGGGCCAGTCTTTGAGCCTGTCAATGTCTGCTAAAGCTTACGGTGGTGCCTACATGTGAAGCTACAACTACAGTCAAGGACAATATATTTACGGCCCCAATAAATGTGTGTACGGCCCCGGTAAATGTGATTCCTGCCCAGCCACACCAGCAACTTGGCCAGGTGACAGCAATGCTGCCTCCACATTCTCAAGCTGTGAGTCCTGTGCCAATGTCCTCCTCTGCCTCCTCATCCTCCACCTTTTCGGAGGGCTCCTCCAGCATACCACCTATGCAGAGCACGTCAGTGTCACACTCTTCTGCTCCTGGTTTGCCTGGGGAGAAACTGCTCCATATCCTTCAAGAGAAAATGAAACCCTAGCTGTCTCCTCGCCAACTGAAGACTGGAATCATGGTCACCGATAATGGGAAGAACATTGTGTCGGCGCTGCATCAAGGAGGGCTGAGCCATGCGCCCTGCATGGTGCATGTCTTTAATCTGGTTGTAAAGCGGTTCCTGAAGTCTTTCACCCAACTGCAAGACATCCTCCAAATGGCCAGGAAACTGTGCACGCACTTCAGCCACTCTTACCCTGCAAAACACACCCTCCTTGAGCTGCAAAGGCAGAATAGTGTTTCTACTCATTGGAAATCCACCCACCACATGTTGGACTGACTATATGAGCAGAGTAAGGCTGTAAACGATTTCTTGATGATGCAGGCGGACAGAAGCACTCCCCTGTGTATTTTGACGTTCAGCTCATGCTTGACACCTGCAGTTTGCTCAGGCCTTTTGAAGAGGCAACTATTTGTCTGTTAATTCTGTGGGTGACATAAACCCATTTTTTGGGGTAAGATACACCTCATTTGCATCTGTGACACAGAAATACAATAGTTAATCTGTCTGTTAATTCTATGTGACATAAACCCATTTTTCATTCACTGGCATACAACCATATGAATTCATGATATTTTTAATCTATTTATTTTTGTATTTATGGACAAACATTATTTCCATTAATTGACACATATATTGGTGCATATTATGCAAATTAATTTTGCCCTTATGGTCTCATATCGTGCTTCTATCTCTCTTTTTTATTTTTATGAAAATGTTAATTATGTTTATAAATATGTTTGATCATGTATACTATTTTTAGCTATGTTATTAATTTAATTATTTGTGCATTATGATTTAAATCATCATCTGTACCTGTAACAATGCTATACCAGGTCACATACCACATTAAAAATGTCTACTGTAGCGCACGCTCTGTCCTGTGCATGCTCTGAGATGACATGGACCGCGCAATTTTCTGTGTGCTACTTGCCTTCCAGATGCTGCTGGGTCATCTCGTGGTTGGCAGCGTGGCAGGGTCAGTTACAGTGCGCCATGTAGTTCCTTTATATTAATTATTATCCACAGGTATGTGAGTGTTATGCCCTGTTCACACAGTCAGTGATTTCCATCAGTGATTTTGAGCCAAAACCTGGTGTAGCTCTAAACAAAGAACAGGTGTAAATCTTTCTATTATACCTTATTATAATAGGCTCCAATCTTGTTTTGGCTCCCTATCACTGATAGTAATCACTGACCAAATACTCATGTGTGAATAAGGCTTTACTCTCATTGGTTGGCTTGCTGGCAATCATGCACATACATTTTTTTGATGTTCATTTTGATTTTTATTGGCTGAGGTTCAGTTTATTAGTCTACACCCACTGGGAAATATCTCTGCCCATACCAGTATATATACTTCTCTCAGCTACCCCACCAGCCATTACCCCTTGAAAAAGTTGACCGCGAAATGTGCGCCAGGGCATGGTGGTGGCCTGCCTTAGTACAGGATCTCTTATTTATAGTTGGTACGTATGCTTATTGTGTTTCACTAATCATGTTTATTATTATAGAGGGGCCATAGGTTCCATGTAAACCATGTATACACTAAGCTTTTCCTTTCTGATATGTAAGGTGTAAACTACTGGCTTTCTTTTTGTAATTGCATTACAATTTATTTACTTTTCCACTTGCACTTTATTACTTCTATCCTGTTCTCAGACCACCACAATAGTGTTGTTTTTAAGATTTCTAACTCGTTTGTGTCTTGCCAATCATGTTCAGATTTGTTATGTTAATAAAATAATGTTTTTTAATCATGTTTACGTTTTGGTGATGTGATTTATTAAGAAATGTAACCTTATATACTCACATGTTGCGTTGCTATTTTGTATATGGGTTAATATTACCGTATATGTGGAAGTAGGTTTTGGTGTTTATATGCCCACAATTATCTATTTTGCCCTCGAGCAAACCAATAAAGAATCTGTACTATAATTATTCAAGGCCCTGGATTCACCTAAAAAGGTGGCTATCATGAAAGTTCAAACACATACAAAGGAGAAAATCCACAGAATTCAAAGGAACGATTGGTCTATTATAAAGACATATTTTTATTTTTATCACAAAAATATTTTTTCATTTTTTTCACAAGGTTTTTTCACATTAAGACTTGCACTGTTATATATGAATTTTTTCATGAATTTGCACTTATCAAATAATATTTATTTATGCACATAGCATTTTTTGCGTGTAATCGTATAATAGTAATTATGCACTGAATTGATTGTAACTGAGTTGGTGATCATGCATTGAGATTGTAACATTTTGAATTACCCATCATGCACATGTTTTTTGATAATTTTAGATGAGTTTGTATAATTTTAGATGAGTTTGACCCAAGGGGGAAAGTCACCACCACGGCCTGCTATTGGCTGCACCCCCTCCGTCAACCGATGTTGATTTCTGCAGGCAGGGGAGATGCAAAGACAGTCTTGGAGTGTTCACAGAGGAAACCGTCATCAGGAACCAGGTAAGTATGCACTATGTCATGGGCAAGGGCATTGCAGCAGGGGTTATTCAGTCTTTGAATAACTGACTACATACAGTACAAACCAAAAGTTGGGACACACCTTCTCATTCAAAGAGTTTTCTGTATTTTCATGACTATGAAAATTGTAGATTCACACTAAAGGCATCAAAACTATGAATTAACACATGTGGAATTATATACTTAACAAAAAAGTGTGAAACAACTGAAAATATGTCTTATATTCTAGGTTCTTCAAAGTAGCCACCTTTTGCTTTGATTACTGCTTTGCACACTCTTGGCATTCTCTTGATGAGCTTCAAGAGGTAGTCACCTGAAATGGTATTCCAACAGTCTTGAAGGATTTCCCAGAGATGCTTAGCACTTGTTGGCCCTTTTGCCTTCACTCTGCGGTCCAACTCACCCCAAACCATCTCGATTGGGTTCAGGTCTGGTGACTGTGGAGGCCAGGTTATCTGGCGTAGCACCCCATCACTCTCCTTCTTGGTCAAATAGCCCTTACACAGCCTGGAGGTGTGTTTGGGGTCATTGTCCTGTTGATAAATAAATGATGGTCCAACTAAACGCAAACCGGATGGAATAGCATGCCGCTGCAAGATGCTGTGGTAGCCATGCTGGTTCAGTATGCCTTCAATTTTGAATAAATCCCCAACAGTGTCACCAGCAAAGCACCCCCACACCATCACACCTCCTCCTCCATGCTTCACGGTGGGAACCAGGCATGTAGAGTCCATCCATTCACCTTTTCTGCGTTGCACAAAGACATGGTGGTTGGAACCAAAGATCTCAAAATTTGGACTCATCAGACCAAAGCACAGATTTCCACTGGTCTAATGTCCATTCCTTGTGTTCTTTAGCCCAAACAAGTCTCTTCTGCTTGTTGCCTGTCCTTAGCAGTGGTTTCCTAGCAGCTATTTTACCATGAAGGCCTGCTGCACACAGTCTCCTCTTAACAGTTGTTGTAGAGATGTGTCTGCTGCTAGAACTCTGTGTGGCATTGACCTGGTCTCTAATCTGAGCTGCTGTTAACCTGCGATTTCTGAGGCTGGTGACTCGGATGAACTTATCCTCCGCAGCAGAGGTGACTCTTGGTCTTCCTTTCCTGGGGCGGTCCTCATGTGAGCCAGGTTCTTTGTAGCGCTTGATGGTTTTTGCAACTGCACTTGGGGACACTTTCAAAGTTTTCCCAATTTTTCGGACTGACTGACCTTCATTTCTTAAAGTAATGATGGCCACTCATTTTTCTTTACTTAGCTGCTTTTTTCTTGCCATAATACAAATTCTGACAGTCTATTCAGTAAGACTATCAGCTGTGTATCCACCTGACTTCTGCCCAACACAACTCATGGTCCCAACCCCATTTATAAGGCAAGAAATCCCACTAAACCTAATCCTAAACCTAATCCCATTAAACCTTACAGGGCACACCTGTGAAGTGAAAACCAATTCAGGTGACTACCTCTTGAAGCTCATCAATAGAATGCCAAGAGTGTGCAAAGCAGTAATCAAAGCAAAAGGTGGCTACTTTGAAGAACCTAGAATATAAGACATATTTACAGTTGTTTCACACTTTTCTGTTAAGTATATAATTCCACATGTGTTAATTCATAGTTTTGATGCCTTCAGTGTGAATCTACAATTTTCATAGTCATGAAAATACAGAAAACTCTTTGAATGAGAAGGTGTGTCCAAACTTTTTGGAAAAAAATATGGCTCTCAGAAAATAGTAACACAAAAACATGATGCTTTAATTGTGTAAAAGTAGCACAATTAAAAAAAACAAACGGTATTTTTCTGCCTATCAGGCACACCTGCCTGTAAGACTCACCTAGGTTTTAGAGAAGGAAAATAAGAAAAAAATATTTTTCATTACCTCACCTCAGAGCTCAATCAGAGCCCTAATGTTAATCAGACCTCAGCTCAGATCCCCAGTGTTAATAAGACCCCCAATCAGACCTCAGATCAGAGCCCCAATGTGAATGACCCCCAAAAGCAGACCTCAGCTTAGAGCCCCAATGTGAATGACCCCCACAAGCAGACCTCAAATCAGAGCCTCAATGTGAATGGCCCCACAAGCAGACCTCAGATCAGAGCCCCAATATGAATGACCTCCACAGGAAGACATCAGACCCCATGCTCTGTGCATTCTCATCAGACATGCCAGTTCTGTATTTGACCACAAAGTTTTAGTTTGTGAGCTGAGAGGCCCTCTTCTGCTCTAAGGTTCCTAGCCAGGCAGTATTCATAAGGCCTAAGGAGTTGGTGCACATAGGGAAGGGTACAGTTCCAGGTACCAATTTTTAAGATCAAGTATCACATCTTCTGTACTGACATGTCCCAGGTACTTGACTTGGGGCTTTAACAGGTGGTATTTGGATGGCTTGACTTTTATACCATGCCTGATGAGGACTGTTGCAGGTGGTCTTTACAGGATTTGGAGTACACAACCACAACATCCAATTTGAGTAGTTTCAATGTTTTTGTGGCCAAAGCTGCGTTCTATGACCCTTTGAAAAGATCTAGGTGCATTACAGAGTCCAAAAGGCATGCAGTTGATCTCAAATAGGCCCATAGGGATGGTAAATATGGTCTAACCCCGATCTTCAGGGGCTTTAGGTACTTGTTAGTACCCACTGGTTAAGTCTAGGGTAGAGCAGTAGGCAGCAAATCCCAGTGCAGTCAAAGACTCTTCTATGTGGCAATAGGTAGGTGTCTCTGTGAGTGAGGTTATTGACTTTTTGGTAGTCCACACACAATTTGGTGGTACTGTCCTTCTTTTTGACAACAGCTAAGGGTTCAGCCACAGACTGCGGCTGTCTTGAATTACCTTAACATCTTTTATCTCCTGGATCATCTTTTTTACAGGCTGATACATGGCAGGTGGTATAGGCCGGAATCTCTGCTTAATTGGCAGGTGAGATCCAGGAGGGATGGTGTGCTGGATAAGACTGGTTTTCCCAAAGTCCAGGGGATATTTGCAGAAGGCTTTATGGTTTTCTCTGACCACTTTGAGTACTCCTTCAATCTGATCAGTAGGATTGGTCAGGTTGCCAACGTGAAGTGCAGCCCACCATGGCATAGCTGAAGTCTCTTCTTGGTTGTTCTGCTCTTGAGAGAATTGTTGAGCCGTGGTGGCAGGAAAGTTTATGACATCCTGTAAGGTGACAAACATCCGAGCAACTGAACAGATCATCTCAGTAAACATTTCAAAAGCTTTTAAAGCATTAACCCTTTAGCAGTGAACCAGAAGGTCACTGCACTAGTGCTGGTTCCTAATCACATTACTATTGCATAAAACTATCTAACAGCCTCTCAAAGAGCAATGTGCCAAGTTGTACCAGCCTGCTGCCATTACATTGACCAAATATGACCCAGATGTTACAATACCGATAAAACTAGAAAATAATGAGCACAAACATAGGGTAAAACCCCATATACACTGTGTAATGGTTAGCAGATATGGTCACCTGCGAGTGTTGTTAGGAGTCACAACTATAATTGCATATATGCTAGTTTAGCAGGAGATAGGAGGCTTGCCAGCTAGACCTGGCTGTCCATGCACAGACAGTGAAGGTCATACTCAAGAGATGGAAAGGATATAAAGGTAAAAATGTAGAAAAAGACAGTCTTTATCCAGCATTTCCTCTTAACTATACAATTCTTAGGAAAATGATTTATTTATTCTTATAATAAAATAAATAAAAAAATGAATTCAATATATAAATAAATGAATAACAAAGTAACAGCACTTCATAAGTCAAATAACACATTTCGGGGCAATAGATGCTGGATTGATGTTGCTGGATGTTACAACGGCAGCCTGTGCCCACCCCTACCCCACTATCCTGAGTGGGCATGGGCACCGCATCTCTTACCCTGCCCTTCATCTAGCCTTACCAGCTGTGCGGTCCCTTGTGCTCTCATCTGCCTCCTTCATTTTATGTGCCCACTGCTGTTCTATTGCAGACCCATCCTGCATTCTGTTACCATAGAGCCAGGGGGCCAGGCCTATCATCGTTCACCTGCTAAATGACCTGGAGTTCATAATGTAGGGGGTGGATTATGGTAGCTTGGTACAGTACTTGAAGTTCGAAAATATTTTCAAAAAGATGCAAATGAAAAAGTAATGCTGATAGTTAAAGGTGAAACTAATTGTTACAAAAGTTTTTGTAACCATATTTAGTATGTTTTAATATGATATCCAGCAATAGGTAATATCTGGTCAGCACTCCGGTCTCCGTTGCAGCAGTGCACGTGGTTAGCCAAGGCCTCCAAAAAACAAAGATAATAAATACCCAGCACCTTGCTGTCTTCAATTGCAAATCTCAGTTTCTTTATGGTAGATACAGCGAAAAATCTTGCGCAATGCGTGTTGACATCACCATGCTGGCCGGCATGGTGATGTCACACATCATCGCGCACAAGATTTCGCACAGGATCTTCATGTAAGATAGACACGACAGCCTTTGGGTGCTCAAATGGATAAGGTGAGTGATTTTTTTTTAAAGCCATTTCAGGGGAAATTGAAAGCACAAGGAAATTCAGCTTCATTGAATTTTCCCTGAAATTTGGATTGAAACCCACTTATGATACTTCAATTCGCTCAACACTAATAGTGACACAGTGTTTCCATGTGCAAGAACTCATGAACTCAGAAACTGACTGGGCATAAAATGTATTCAGGGGCGTAGCTATAGGGGGTACAGAGGTAGCAGTCGCTACTGGGCCCAGGAGCCTGAGGGGGCCCAAAGACCCTTGTGCCACATAGGAAGATACCAGTATTGTAGAAAGTCCCTGTCGCGAGGGCTATGTTATAGATTTTGACTGGGGCCCAGAATATTCAAGTTAGTCCTCTGGCTGGACAGAAGGGGTTAGGTCGAGAATTTGACATGGGGTGCTACCATTTCAATTTTTGCCTCAGGAGGAGCAGCAGGAAGGATATGTTCTTCCCTGCCCCTGGTCACAAAGCACTGAGGTAAGGTGGACCCAAGCTGAACTCTAGCACCAGGGCCCATGAGCCTTTAGCTAAGCCCGTGTGTATTGTTAGCTGGAAAGGAACAAATAAGGAAATAAAATGGACCGGGAATGATGTATAAGCAAAATAACATTTATTACAAATTAAAGCAGCAAGTCGGTACACAATTTCTCACACCATTACTTTGTATTTCAATTTCAAACAGTACAGTATTTGGAACAATTACAGTTACAGGAGCGGCCCGCCAACCAGCAGCAAATTCTCCTACATTGTCTAGAAACAGCCTAAGGCTACTTTCACACTAGCGTTTTAAAATTCCAGTATTGAGTTCCGTCATAGGGGCTCAATACCGGAATAAAACGCTTCAGTTTTGTCCCCATTCATTGTCAATGGGGACAAAACTGAACTGAAGACAACGGAATGCTCCTGAAAGCATTCCGTTCCGTCTTCAGACCGGAGAACAAACTGCAGCATGCTGCGGTTTGCTCTCCGGTCCAGGCATCCGCACCAAGACGGATCCGGAATGACCCCCAATGCAAGTCAATGGGGGTGGATCCGTCTGGTGTGACCATAATGGTAACCGGATCCGCCCTCCATTGACTTTCAATGGAGTCCATTACGGATCCGGCTACACATAGACACATACAGACACAGACATACACATAAACATACACACACATATAGACATACAAACACACATACATACTTACATGCACCCCGGCAGGTCTTCGGAGCGTCAGAGGGACAGGACGGCGCGCACAGATGACGATTCCACCAGGCGCCCAGCAGAGGGCGCTGTGGGGAATCGTGACCTGTGTGAGCCGTCCTGTCCCTCTGACGCTCCGAAGACCTGCCGGGGAGCATGTAAGTATGTATGTGTGTTTGTATGTCTATATGTGTGTGTATGTTTATGTGTATGTATGTACTGTGTGACATGTGTGGGGCCGGAGCGCGGTTCCGGCTCCACACATGTCACTGCGGCAGGCCTGATCCGGCAGCACCCTTCACCTGCCGGATCAGGCCTGCCGCCAGTGTGAAAGTAGCCTAACATAGAAAATACTTGGGTCATTAAGGGATAATCAACTGATCTATAGCAACTTGTGTCAGGCAGCTGCTGCGAGGGCAAATAAGATCAGGGATGCATTAAAAAGCGGTGGACATGCACATGATAAGAACATACTTTTATCTGTATACATATCACTATCAAGATCATACATGATGTACTGTGTACAGTTTTGGACACTAGTGCACACAAAAAAAATGATTAGGGCTTCAGCAGATTCATACAGTTTATGTACTAGATTATTGGAGATTAATTTTTGATCTAGAGATAAGAAGAAGAATTACATGGACTTATGACTTAACCTATGTTAAAGGGAATGTCACCAATATTTTTTTTTGCAAGTTAAAACCAGATTGTGACACACAATACATCTTTTTTCTAATGTTTTTATTTTATGATTGTACATTTTTTCATTTACATTTCCTGAACATAATTATAAGGGCAGTCATCTTGCCAAGCTCTTAACAGCATTCAGAGATGTCCTTTACAACAGCCACCAAGGGCCATAGACACAGTCGACTGGAAGCAACTCATTGACTGCTATGGCAGACTGTACTAAGCATGCTTTGTGACCTGTGCAGAGGTCATTTTAAAAGCAAGGAGCAAATAAATCTATCTATCTATCTATCTATCTATCTATCTATCTATCTATCTATCTATCATAGTGGTATGTAGAAGGGATCACAGCACTCCAGGGGTATGAAAAAGTAGTAGATTTATTCCTCTATAGCCATAAAAATGGAGTTTGAAACATACCATCACCAAAAATTCTATAAAAATGTGTTTAGTATAAAACCTTGATTTAAACAATATGTCATTTTCTGATGATACTGTACATTCCTTTAATGATAGCAGCTAGATCTCAGCATGCTCATGGAAAGAATATTTCTTTCATTGGTTAATCTAGAAATGACATCAGTATCATCTTCCAGCTCATTAATTCTTGCTGCCTCCTCTAAGTTTTTAAACTTTATGTACTCCTTTATAATCTGATAATTCTTGTAATCATTACACGTAAATGTGGACACATCTTGCTGTGATACATTCAAATTGAGATCTTTTAGTTTGCTTTCACAAGCAGCAATTTTGAATAAAAGTTTTATTTTTTCACTTGTGAGTATCATCTGTGATATTGTCTTTTGCATACACTTGATTTCTTTAATCATTTGGCTAACATTATATACCTGAGCAAATATAGCTTCATTGTTTTGGACAAAATTCTGCAACTCAGACTGCCATTGATTAACTACTGTTTTTTCTTCCTTGTGAAGATTACATATGCTTCTCTTGAAAATGCTGGAACCTTCATATGTACAATATCTGCTTGTATAATGCAGACAATGGGTTTCTGTTTTGCTGAGGAGACGAGCATACAGTGTTTTTTCTATTCTAATTCCAAGGCATATATTGCATGGTCCAACAAATAAATTATCTTCTAAACATTCAATTTTTACAAAAATACTAGATTTCAAAAAGCATGCAATATCAAATATGTGACCACATATTAGAGTAATAGGGACATCTGTAGTGCACTGTGTGGGGCAAGAAGTTCCACATGAACTTTTACAGGAATGGCCACAAGAAAAGGTTTTGGTGCAAGGGTTTTTGCAATCTGATTTAAAAGGTACCTTTGAACATGGTAAATCTTGAATATGACCACATATAGGAATCTTTTTTGGCACCAACTCCTGACAGTGTCCACATGGCTCACAACACATTTTCCTACACTTGTGACCTTTTATACAGGGAATCTTGAGACAAGGCTTTACACAGTTAATTTTCACATGTTTAGGGTCATAAGGGTGGCACCGAAGGGCACAGACATGCCCACAATCTAGACGATAGTCACAAGGTATCATACATCCACCTTCTGGAACATTATCAAAGTCTTTAAAAGTTGACAAAAAAGTTGTGGTGTTTGGATGAATAACACATTGTACCTTTAGCTCTTTCCCAACTTGTTCATTTTCTTTTAACACATCACAGATTTGTTTCCAGATGGGAACTTTTGAAAGCATCTGCATGTTCCCTATGCAAAATAAGCCTTTCTTGGCTCTTGATAATGCAACACATACCCGGTTTGGTATTTTAAGAAAACCAACATTGCCTTCTAGGTTACTCCTTACTAGTGAGAGGATGATAATTTCATTTTCCTCGCCTTGATATTTATCAACCACACATACCCTGACTCCGTCAAATTGAGCTTTGGGCATCATATTCTGTAAACAGTGCAGCTGTCCAGAATAAGTAGTGAGTATTGTTATGTTTGATGGAGAGTAGCCTTGATGTATAAAATAGAGGCATAATGACTTCACAAAAGTGGCCTCATGGACATTCTGATGACTCTTGCCTTCACTGATGTGGTCCTCAAGATGGTTGTGGTCCACAAAAAAGAGATTTTGGCAAACACCCTATGTAAGATAAAAAACATAAATTAGGTAGATGACAGGGAAATAGTCACGAACTTTTCACACAACTTTTCATAAATCATAAAAAGTAGTACAGGCAAATGTAAGAAACTTTTTTTTAAATATATAGTACCTTTTTTTCCTCCTCCTAATTTTTACACTGAATTCTGTGCTAATCACAGCTGCCCAAAGACTTCTATAGAGAGGGGAGGGAGGAGGAGTGAGCTGCAGCGAGACAGAGACATGGCCGGCCCTAGGGGTGTGCAGTATCTACTAGCTCATCAGGATACATTTTATTTGTACTGACTAGGGGGCACTGTGACTTCTATTTCTTTGATTTTCCCACAATCTGCGTCTTCTTCCCCCTCCTCGTTATATGTGCTTTGTGATGTGAGAAGGAAACTGTCAGTATGCCTCTCTCATCTCACACAGTTACCATTAAATGACAACACACAGCTAATGCTTGAGGACACTAAAAGACAGCTCTGTACACTCCCTCTATTCCTATCCCACCTGCATGAGAGGCAAGAAGAATCTGATACGCCTCGCCTCAGACTTGCTCCTTCTCCTTTAACATACATGCTACTATACATACAAACAATATGTGTATGGAGCTTCTTTCAACTGACTGCAGAGAAGGAGTCCTCCCTTCCCTTGTTTAGGGGTGAAGCAATATAAGCAGGTAGGTATGAAATACATACTTACCTATAGTAGAATGCAATTAGGTAGATTAGAACAATCTAGGCTGAAAATATTAAGGTTCTCTAGATCACAATATCCTGATGTTTCTTCGCATGGAGGGAACAATGTGTACATGTACTATTGCTAGCAAACAAATCGGCATAACAAAAGTAAGTTTTCTTTCCTTTGTTATGTTTTTGCATTCTCTCCCTAAAAATTCCAATAAAATCTAGCTTCTTAGTAAATGATGTCCTCCAAAAATGGTTATATTGAAAATGCAACTCATTCTTTAAAAAACAAGCCCTCATACAGTTCCACCCACAAAAAATTAAGCGACCAACAGGTCTGGTTGTTAAAGGAGTTGTGCAGGGTTTTTATATTGATGACCTCAAACCGGCATTCCTGTCGATCAGCTGATGGAAGAGGAGGTGGAGCTCCATGCAAGTGCTGCTTCCTTTCCATTACACTGCCTGTCGTCTTGGAAATGCAGTGTATTTACAAGCACTCTTGCCACTTGAATGGCGCTGGTATTTATAATTACGCTATGCTGCTGCTGCAAGGGAGATGCAGTGTAATGAAGAGGAAGCAGTGGTCGCATGGACCCCCATCAATCAGATATTGATGACTTATCCTGAGGATAGGTCATCAATAAAAAAAACTCCTGCAAAACCCCTTCAACCTCCTAACAGTCCCATTAAAATTGGAAAGACCCACCCAAAAATGTAACTTTTATATTGTAGATTTTTAATGTACAGTATGTCTGCAATAAATCTTTTTGGGGCACAACTCAGGGGACACTATTGCATTTTTAACCCCTTATGACATCATTAATTTTAGCTTTAAGGACCAATAATATTTCCCCCTTTGTGTTACAGAAATTACAACTTTTTAATTTTTTCTAAATCTTAATTTTTTTAAATCTAAATTTCTTTTCTTATTTTGCGGGATTAGTTGTAGTTTTTTTAGGAACCAATTTGGGGTATATATACTATGCGAAATAACTTTTATTATTTTATTTTTAGGGGGAAAGATAAAAAACAGCCATTTTTACATTATTTTGAGGAATTTATTTACAGCGTTTACTGTGTGGAAAAATAACATAATTGTATTATGTGGGAGAGGGGAGACTGCTTTATCTCTGGTTTGGTACCAGCTGGATATATGTATTGTTGAAAGCTGGCATTCCAAGCTTTCAGAAAATACCAGAATGACAACAATATCTCCAGTACATGGTAAGATATCACTGCTAGAAATTGGGATGCAGTGAATGCAGCTGAAAGTGAAAGTAAAAGCAGGTTTTACCCACGATTATTCCCAACTCAATTTCTAACAGTGATATATCCTCTGTTGCTTAGACTTAAGCTGTCATTTTGGTCTTGTATGAAAGCCTGTAATGTCAACTTGACCATGCTTCTAGCTTCTACCATTCATGAGATATCAGCAGCTAAAGCAGCCCTCCCCCTCCACTTTCCACCTGAGCTGGGAACAGTTAAGTATTTTTCTCACTGTCTGAGCTGGAAGGGGGACATCAATATATACCGGTAGTTTTGTACAGGGATCCTGATGATCTAAGGCCGGCTCTGGAAATAGCAACTGCCACAGCTAATAGCAAGTGTTTTACTATCTAAAAGCTACTGTTTTCATATCTATACTGCTCAGTCAGAACTCCTGTATACTGATTTCCATGCTCTATGATAGTATTGGACATACAGATGTATATTTGTAATGCATTGTAAAGGGGATCAGACCCTCAAAAGTTGAATTCCCAGTCAGACAGAAATAAAGTTAAAAAAAAAGTGTTTCTCCTGATTTTCTAATAAATAAGGCTACTTTCACACTATCGTTTTTGCTGGATACGGCAGGGTTCGGCAAAAACGCTTCCGTTACTGATAATACAACCATCTGCATCCGTTATGAACGGATCTGGTTGTATAATCTTTAGCATAGCCAAGACTGATTCGTCATGAACTCCATTGAAAGTCAATGGGGGATGGATCAGTTTTCTATTGTCAGATTGTGTCAGAGAAAACGGATCGGTCCCCATTGACTTGCATTGCGGGTCATGCTCTGCATCCCAGGACGGAAAGCAAACTATAACATGTTGCGGTTTGTTCTCCGGTCTGGGAACGCAACTAAATGGAACAGAATGCATTTTGGAGCGCTCCGTTCTATCCAGATCAGTTTTCCCCATTGACAATGAATGGGGATAAAACTGAAGCGTTTCTTTTTCCGGTATTGAGCCCCTATGACGGAACTCAATACTGGAAAACGTAAACGCTAGTGTGAGACACACATATTAGGTATCGCCACGTCTGTAACAACCGGCCCTAAAAATATATCATATATTCTACCGTCAGATAAACACTGTTAAAAAATAAATAAATGAAAACCGTGGCAAAAGAAGCCATTTTTATCACCTTACATCACAAAAAGTACACCAGGCGATCAAAAAGTCGTATGCACCCCAAAATGGTACCAATCAAGCCGATACCGCATTCCAAAAAAAATGAGCCCCTACCTAAGACAATCGGACAGAAAATAAAAAAAAACTATGACTCTCAGACACTAAAATATGATTTTTTTTTTTGTTTCAAAAATGCTTTTATTGTGTAAGACTTAAATAAAGAGGAAAACGTATACACAGGCCCGGACTGGCCAGCTGGTCGATCGGGCATTTGCCCAGTGGGCCGCTCCATATTTTAAATAAGTGGGCCGCTGTGAGGTGGCTACTGAACTCAATTGTATCTGCATCCACTAGATGCAGATACAATTGTTCCTGCAGTAGCGAGCGCTGGAGGAACAAGGGAACCTCTGGTTCCCTGCTCCTCTATTCCCGTTGGCCGGCGCACTCATGTGACATAGGCGGCGCGATGACGTTCGCGCCGCCTGCGACGTTCCTCAGGAGCAGACCCGCCAGAAGAGGCCAGGTCTGCATCGTGGGACCGTGCCTGGACAGGTAAGCATAAACTGCCCTCTCCCTATGCAGCACTAACCCTAATACTGGCCCTGCCTCCCTATTACAGACCCTCAATCCTGGCCCCTGACCCCCAATTCTGGCCCTGCCTCCCTATTACAGACCCTCTATACTGGCCCTACCTTACCATAACCCTAATACTGGCCCCTGACCCCCAATACTGGCCCTGCCTCCCTATTACAGACCCTCTATATTGGTCCCTGACCCCTAATACTGGCCCTGCCTCCCTATTACAGACCCTCAATACTGGCCCTACCTTACCCTAACCCTAATATTGGCCCCTGACCCCCAATACTGGCCCTGCCTTACCCTAACCCTAATACTGGCTACTGACCCCCAATACTGGCCCTGTCTTACCCTAATACTGGATACTAACCCCGAATACTGGTACTGACCACTAACCTTGGACCCCTAACCCTGATACTGGCCCCTGACCCCCTAGTATTGACCTCTAATACTGGCCCTGTCTCACCCCCCTAATACTGGCCATGTCCCTAACCCTAGTACTGACCCCTAACCCTAATACTGACCTCTAATACTGTCCCTAACCCTAATATTGACCGCTAACCCAAATATACTGTACTGACTCCTAATACTTTCTCTAACTCTAATAGTACGCCATACTGACCCCTAACCCTACTACTGACCACTAACCCTAAAGCTACATTCACATGACCATATTTGTTTTGCGGTCCACAATTGCGGATCCCCAAAACATGGATACTGGCCGTGTGCGGACACATTTTGTGGAACACACATGCCCAGCCCTATAATAGAAATGCCTGTTCTCATCTGAGATTGCAGTCAAGGATAGGACATACTCTATCTTTTTTGCAGGGCCGTGGACTACGGATTTGCGGGCCCACTGAAGTGAATGGAAATATGATCATGTGAATGTACCCTAATGCTGCCTCTGACCTCAATACTGGCCCCTAACTGATACCGACCCTAATCCTAATACTGGCCCTAAGGGTGCATTCAGACGACCATATTTCTGGGTCTGCATCCATTCCACAATTTTGCGGAATGGGTGTGGACCCATTCATTTCAGCGGGGCCGCAAAAGATTCTGACATCACACAATGTACTGTCCACATCCGTAGTTCCATTCCGTGGCCCCACGAAAAATATAGAGCAAGTGTCCTATTCTTGTCCACAAAAATAGGCACTTCTATATAGGGCTGGCACTGTGCGTTCTGCAAAATGTGTTTTGCGGATCCACAATTTGGGGACTGCAAAACACTTTCGGTCGTCTGAATGTAGCTTTATGCTAATACTGGCCCCTAAGCCCAATACTGGCCCCTAACCCCAATACTGGCCCCTAACCCCAATACTGGCTCCTAATACTGACCTCTAACTCTAATACTGGCCCTAATATACTAACACTAATACTAATCCTATCCCTAAAACTGACCGGAACCTTAACTACAACCCCCAATACCTCACGTACCTCACAGTAACCATAATATATGACTGTCCACATATATCTGTACATACTGCATCTTTTATACCTCACACCTGACACATAGTATACAGCAGTGTACTGATACGTCAGGTACAAGGTATAATAAAGCAATGGGTAAATGTATATAGTATATACAGCAGTGTAATGATATGTGAGGTATGAGGTATAATATATGTAGTGTGTACAGATATATAGTATATACAGCAGTGTACTGATATGTGAGGTATGAGGTATAATAGATGTAGTGTGTACAGATATATAGTATATACAGCAGTGTAATGATATGTGAGGTACGAGGTATAATAGATGCAGTGTGTACAGGTATATAGTATATACAGCAGTGTACTGATATGTGAGGTAGGAGGTATAATAGATGCAGTGTGTACAGATATATAGTATATACAGCAGTGTACTGATATGTGAGGTAGGAGGTATAATAGATGCAGTGTACAGATATATAGTATATACAGCAGTGTACTGATATATGAGGTATAATAGATGCAGTGTGTACAGATATACAGTATATACAGCAGTGTACTGATATGTGAGGTATGAGGTATAATAGATGCAGTGTGTACAGATATATAGTATATACAGCAGTGTACTGATATATGAGGTATAATAGATGCAGTGTGTACAGATATATAGTATATACAGCAGTGTACTGATATATGAGGTATAATAGATGCAGTGTGTACAGATATATAGTATATAAATTGCTGTATATACTATATATACCCACTGCATCTAGCTTGTCATGTGACCCTCAGCAACTTGTAGCCAGTGACGTCTCACCCACTGCATTCTAGCTTTTGCTGAGTATTATAATACTCAGTAAAAGCTAGATGTGTACGCTGTATTCAGGGAGTACTCAGAAGAGACATATAAGAGACACTTTTTTATAAGGGGCACCAAGAATGTGGCACTATAAACAGAGGTCACAAGGCATGTGGCACTATATACAGAGGGCATATGGCACTGTATACAGAGGGCACAGTGTATTTGGCACTATATACGTAGGGCTCAGAGTATGTGGCACTACTATTGGGGGCCCTGTGTGTAGCACTAATGCTGCTGTTATATTCAGTGCACGGCATGTGGCACTGAGATGAGTCTGTGTCAGTCTGCAGGATGCCAATGTGTTGGTAAAGAATAAAGCTAAAGAGATTTTCTCGGCAAAATCTGCAAAGCTGAATTGTGGACGGGAGAAGTCATCATGGTGGTCTGAGCCAGATGGAGAGGAACTCAGGAGGAAACGTCATCTGTAAGTAACTAAATGGAAATGATTATTCTGCTACTGACTGTGTATGATGAGTGTTGTAGTCACCTGGATGAGCTACAGCTAATGATGGGTGGTAGCATGCTGTTTTGTGCAACAACAACTCTCAGTATCCCTTTACACTCTTCAAGCCATACTGGAGCTGTAGTTTCACACCCGCCACAAGGTCATAGTTGGGGGGGGTGACCTGACCTACTCAGATGGTATCTGTACTGAACTTTTAAAATCTGGTGAATGTATTTTATTGTAGAGAACTTGGTTCTGGTGATGTATTTATGCTAGAGAACTTTGGTTCTTGGCTGATGCTATTTATGGTAGAGAATTGGTTCTTGTGCTGTATTATGTGAGCATCTTGGTTTTCTGATGCAGTATTTTATGTAGAGAACTTTGGTTCTGGTGCCTGTATTTATGCTAGAGAAACTTGGTCTGGCTTGCTGATATTTATGTAGAGAACTTGGTTTCTGGTGCCTGTATTTATGTAGAGTTACTGTACTGTATTTATGTAGAGATCGTGGATTTCTGGGTGCAGTATTTATGTAGAGAACTTGGTTCTGTGTGCTGATTTATGTATAGAACTTTGGTTCTGGTTTTTTTACTGTATTTATGTAGAGAACTTGGTCTTGGCTGCTGTATTTATGTAGAGAACTTGCGTTCTGGTGCTGTATTTGTGTAGCAGAACTTGGTTCTGTGCTGCTGTATTTACCTAGAGAACTTGGTTTGGGTTGATATGTAGATAACTTGGTTCTGGGTGCTGATAGTTTATGTAGAGAACTTGGTTCTGGTTATGCATTATGTAGAGAACTTGTTCTGTGATGTATTTATGTAGAGAACTTGGTTCTGGTGCTGTATTTATGTAGAGAACTTGGTTCTGGTGCTGTATTTATGTAGAGAACTTGGTTCTGGTTCTGTATTTATGTAGAGAACTTGGTTCTGGTTATGTATTTATGTAGAGAACTTTGTTCTGGTGCTGTATTTACGTAGAGAACTTTGTTCTGGTGCTGTATTTACGTAGAGAACTTGGTTCTTGGTGCTGTATTTACGTAGCAGAACTTGGTTCTGGTGCTGTATTTACGTAGAGAACTTGGTTCTGGTGCTGTATTTACATAGAGAACTTGGTTCTGGTGCTGTATTTATGTAGAGAACGTGGTTCTGGTGCTGTATTTACGTAGAGAACTTGGTTCTGGTGCTGTATTTAGAGAACTTGGTTCTGGTGCTGTATTTATGTAGAGAACTTGGTTCTGGTGCTGTATTTATGTAGAGAACTTGGTTCTGGTGCTGTATTTATGTAGAGAACTTGGTTCTCTACATAAACAGCTCAGTCAGGTTACCCTAAGGGTGGGTTCACACGTTGAATTTTGGTGATACATTTTGAAAGAAACATGTTTAGTGTTGTAATATTAATGATAATGATTAACAACGCTAAACACATGTTTCTATCAACCAAACACATGTGTCTTGGTGAAAACGCATATGCTTTTAGTGTGAACCCACCCTTACTGACATACTCCAGTGTTGTGAAAATGGGAATTTTTATGTGGGCTGGCAGAGGGTTTGTGCCAGGGCTGCTTTTTAGTCCCAGTCCGGCCCTGCGTATACATATTATGTATTGCCACGTCCGTAACAACCTGCTCTATAAAAATAGCACATGATCTAACCTGTGAGATGAACATTGCAAAAAAACAAAAAATAAAAACTGTGCCAGAACAGCCATTTTTTTTTGTTACCTTGCCTCACAAAAAACGTAATGTTGAGCGATCAAATATCATACATACCCCAAAGTAATACCAATAAAACTGTCACCTTATCAGTAGTTTCTAAAATGGGGTTACTTTTTGGGAGTTTCTACTGAAGGGTGCATCAGGGGGGCTTCAAAATGGACATGGTGTCAAAAAATCAGTCCAGTAAAATCTGCCTTCCAAAAACCATACAGCACTCCTTTTCTTCTGCGCCCTGCCATGTGACCTTAAATCAGTTTACCACCACATGTGGGGTGTTTCTGTAAACTGCAGAATCAGTGTAATAGATATTGAGTTTTGTTCGGCTGTTAACCCTTGATGTGTTACAGAAAAAATGGATTAAAATGGAAAATCTGCCAAAAAAGTCACATTTAGAAATTTCATCTCCATTTTCCTTTAATTCTTGTGGAACACTTAAAGGGTTTGTAATATCAGTTTTGAATAACTTGAGGGTGTACTGTCAGCTCTTTTGACATGGCTTTTCTAGATAATCTTTTCCTATACTCTATGCTGTGCCATTTCTCTGTTATTCCTAATAGAAGTTGATGAATAAATTGCCAACTAGGTGTTACACAGTTTGACACAGTCCAATCAGTAATGCCAGTATCAAACTATATAGGTACACATCCTTTTGACAAGGGGAATGACAAAATCTCATTGTCAATGTAAGGTATGCTTTACTAATAGAAATAACAGAGGAAAGACAAAATGTACAGTTCTAACAAAATAAGCCCCAACATTGTTATTACATGGGGATTTTGACATGTCAAAAGTGGTAACACCTCCCCTGTATGTTTTAGGAACTTGCATTCCCCATGAAATAACATTTCTGAATGTATTCTTATGACTTTATGTTGTGCCACAGGTCATCTTTAAATATGGACATCTATGGATGTCCATCTTGGATGTATCTCTTATTGAGTATCTGCATAGATGCTCTTACTTAGACCAATATAATTAATACTACTGCCAAACAGTGCCCACATAGTGGATAAAAATCAGTTCTACACAGAATGTACATATAAACACAGCACTTATCAATTCTGTCACACAAACAATGGGTCCTGGCAGTGGCGTAGCGTGGGGGAAGCCTGGGGTGCCGTTGCCCGGGGTGTCAAATTGCAGGGGACACCAAGCAGCAGGCAGTTCAATGGCTCCCGTCCCTTCCGTTCTGCCTCATAGGACTCAGGAGTCAGGCTATGAGGCAGTATAACAGCGCAGGAGATTGCGATGACATCATTATGACCTAGGGTGGTCTGAGGTCAGGCTTTCAGACTCCCTGTCCTCCGTCTGGCATAGGGCCTGGACGGCACGCAGGTATGTCCTTTTGAACAGCTCACGTTCAGACAGCAACACTGTGTGATCTGCAAGAATAAAGTCACCCTTCCTCCCGCCCCCCGCAGCTGACCTGAAGTTGATTCTGCCTTTAATTTTTTTAAATCCCCGTCAGCTGCGGCCTGGGGGTGGTGTGGCCTAACTGGGGGTAGAGCTATGGGTGGGATCAAAAAGTCCATCTTTTGAGGGTGGTCTGAGTGGCCACCCTACTATCACCTCTTGCATCCGGTCTCGCGACATAACATGATGAAGTGGTGCAGCAGTGGGCACAGTGATGTGTTCATGAACGCCTGAGCCAGGCGCCAAACTCAGGCCACAAGCAGAAAATGTAGAGTAGAAGAGAGGTGAGTATTTCTTTTTTAAATGTATGTACGCTAAGGCAGGCAGTACTGGAGGCACTATGGGGGTGGGGGATTCTAATAATACAGAGGGGTCTTTATATATTCTAATAATACAGAGGGGCCATTATATATTGTAATAATACAGATGGGGCCATTCTATATTCTAATAATACAGGGATGGGGGCATTATATATACTAATAATACAGAGAGGGCATTATGTATTCTAATAATACAGGGAGGGGGCATTATATATCCTAATAATACAGAGGGGGCCATAAGATATTCTAATAATACAGAGGGGGCCATTATATATTCTAATAATACAGAGGGGGGCATTATTAAGACAACTGCCTGCCTTAGCTCTCTCAGGGATACGGACGAGGCTTGCAATTATTTACCATTACAAAAAAGATTAAAAAGATTAAAATAGACAAATCGCCAGGACTGGATGGCATACACCCCCGTATGCTAAGAGAATTAAGTAATGTCATAGCCAGACCCTTATTTTTGATATTTAAGGACTCTATACTGACAGGGGGTGTTCCAGAGGATTGGCGCATAGCAAATGTGGTGCCAATATTCAAAAAGGGTCCAAAAATAGAGCCTGGAAACTATAGGCCAGTAAGTTTAACATCTGTTGTGTGTAAACTGTTTGAAGGTTTCCTAAGAGATGCTATCTTGGAGTACCTCAATGAAAATAAGCAAATAACTCCATATCAGCATGGCTTCATGAGGGATCGGTCATGTCAAACCAATTTAATTAGTTTCTATGAGGAGGTAAGTTCTAGACTTGACCGTGGCGAATCAATGGATGCCGTATATCTGGACTTCTCCAAAGCATTTGACACTGTACCACATAATAGGTTAGTATATAAAATGAGAATGCTTGGACTGGGAGAAAATGTCTGTATGTGGGTAAGTAACTGGCTCAATGATGGAAAACAGAGGGTGGTTATTAACGACACATTCTCAGATTTGGTCACTGTCACTATTGGGGTACCACAGGGGTCAGAATTGGGCCCAATTCTCTTCAATATATTTATTAATGATCTTGTAGAAGGCTTGCACAGTAAAATATCAATTTTTGCAGATGACACTAAACTATGTAAAGTAATTAACACAGAAGAGGACAGTACACTGCTACAGAGGGACCTGGATAGATTGGAGGCCTGGGCAGAGAAGTGGCAGATGAGGTTTAACACTGACAAATGTAAGGTTATACACATAGGAAGGAATAATACAAGTCACCAGTACATACTAAATGGTAAAACACTGGGTAACACTGACATGGAAAAGGACCTAGGAATTTTAGTGAACAGCAAACTAAGCTGCAGAAACCAGTGTCAGACAGCTGCTGCCACGGCCAATAAGATAATGGGTTGCATCAAAAGAGGCATAAATGCCCGTGATGAGAACATAGTCCTGCCACTTTACAAATCACTAGTCAGACCACACATGGAGTACTGTGTACAGTTCTGGGCTCCTGTGGACAGATGTCTTTTTTCGGCCTTATAAACTATGTTACTATGTTACTATGTTACAACAAGGGTTCTCCTTATGAAACCTATGCTTGTTTTGGTGACAGTTTCCTCATATACTGTATAAGATTAGTGTGGCTTGCTTAACAAAGTAGCACTTAGCTAAAGGCTGTCTACTTACTACAGAGGATTTTATGGCTTTCTCCCCTTTATAAGCATTCTGCCAGTTTTACGTGACTGAGGCCTCATGCACACAGCCGTTGCCGTATTGCGGCCTGCATACGACCATTCACCATTCACATGGCGCTTCCGTAGTGCTTCTGTCCATGCCTCCGCACCACATAAAAATAGAATGTTTTAATTTTTTTACGGTGCGGAAAGTTGGATGCGGATCGTGGACCCCATTCAAGTGGAGCTTGCGGCAATTTGCGGTCCGCAGCACAGGCAGGGCCTGCACACATATGTGTGCATTAGGCCTGAGTCAGATAACCTGTTAATAATTGCTTTCATGATAAACCAGTACTTGCTATATGGGGAGTACCTCTTGTGGGAAAAACATAATTAAAGGGGTTATTCAACAGCATAACATTTCCACATAACACATGTAAGGCAATAATACATACTCACTGTGTCCTCCAGACCCCTTTTAATGACTTTTATAAAGATTTTTGATATTATGGCTCTCAGGAGACACTTTTTTTGACATGCTAAGTACTTGCCTATACTTCAAAAAGGACGATCTGGCAACATTGCTCTTACATTTCCCATGACTCTGCACTTCATTCTCATTATAGACACCATCCCTCCTTCGCTTTGACCTTGATGCAAAGAAAACTGACCACTGCCACCAAGCAAACATTCCTCACACCATAGACCTCCTGTAGTGCTCTATGTATGTGATCTACTTTATGTTTTTAGTGACAGTGCTGGAACATGCACATGAAATCATTATGGTACATCATATGATTTTATATACATAAAATTGGCAAAAAATAAAGGGGGTAATTTATTATCCAGGAATACTCCTATATCAGGCGTATATTATTTCTGCGACTTTTCCCCGCTCACGCCAGGTCTAAAAAAGTGTGAATGGTGTGGAAGGGAATGGGTCTGCATTATTTTCTATGTCTGTTTTAGGCGTATAAAATGGTCTAAATGTAAACCAGCAAGGAGCCCCAACATCAGGGTTTGTCCCGGGGGAGGAAAGGGTGTGCCCTCCTTTCACTGCATGGCCCTATGGAGCAACAGTGTGAGGTAAGCCACTGTGATTGACTATAACAGCCAGAGTCACTACCACTCATTCTCTGATCTGGTTCTTCAAGCGCTTTCTGCAATGCCAGAATACGAAATGTCACTGAGCTGCTGGAATAATAGAGGATGTGCGGTCACGTAACTAGAATAGTGCTGAAATGGAGGATCTTTTTGAGAGTAAATATACTAGTAAGTCGAACTATTATACAGTATTTATATGTATGAATTATATATACTTTTCTCAAAACAGGATGACCCCTTTAACTTGCCAAAAGTCAGTGTCTGCATTATATCTATGTAGAAATAGAGTTTAGAGGCAGCTGCTACGTGCTGATAGAGGAAAGAAAGTTGAGGCTCAGGGCAATGCTCAGTGTCAGGGCTTTGTGCACCTCAGCATCTCCCCACCAACAGCAGGAATGGGACATTTTTTTAAAGAATAGGAGCCACATATAATAATTACATGTGTAGTACCACAGATCCGGGAGTACTACTATTGTAAGTGGTTTGCAATGCAATGTAATGTCATGCTATACACCTCGTACACCAGCAGATGGGGTAGGCTGGTCTGACTTCCTGCCAAGAGAGGGGCAGAGCTAATTCGAAGGGAGAGCATGGGAGAGAGTGAGGGAGCCTGCAATCTATGAGGACCACAAAGTCAGTTTATCTGATAGGACCACTGCTCCAAAGAGCCTGCAGGGTCCCATGTTACAAAAGATCTGTAAGCTCCAGCGTATTTGTATCAGGAGAGTGATCAAGCAATCAAGCTATACAAACTCCACTGCATTGTGAGAGGAAACACATTAAGACACCACCACCGCAGTTTAGGACAGGCATATCTAGAAGCCTACATGATACAGTGGACAACTATAGCCACAAGTGCCAGAGTTCAGCTGTAGGGACGGATATTAGGAGAAAGACATTCTCAGCTAGCAAATCCCTGAGTGTCATTTTCTGCCACACTGCTGCTGTTTGTTGTTGCACTCAGTAAAGAAAAATGTTCTTTGTGCCATAATCCCTGCCTGGTTTCTTCACATCACATATTCCCTGCACCAAAATCCAGGGAGGATGGCCTTAGGGAGTACACCGTTACACAACACAACAATATCTCAGCAGGGCCACTACCACTCCCATCTTCTGCACCGGCTCTTCCGGAGCTCGCTGCACATGCAACTCCTATGTGGTGCTGATTGCACAGCTCATGCACAGGACATAAGGCTTTGTAACAGTGCAAAGAGAGAGGGTGTCAAAGACACAGTGATAAGTACTGCATTACCTTGTATAGTCTTTGTAGAACTAGGAATAGACCATTAGACGTGTGACAGTACTATTGGTTGTATTGATCTTTGTATGATGGTAGCATACACCTGTCACTGACTGATATTAGGTGTTTATGTATTCCACGTCCTTCTTGTGTTGACAGTGTGACTTACATATATCGCCTGTCCAGACACGGCTGTATTAGTAACTACTTACATTCTCCAGCTATTGTTACCGAAACAGACCTGTCATGATAGGCTACAGGTTCCTGTAAGGAACTTGAGGGGGTATGGCCAAACCCCCTGCCTTCACCTCCTAGATTTCATATCTGCATCTGCCCTTGAGCTTAGAGAACAGGATTATGTGGATTTTATAAACCATGTTCTTCTTATCATTACTAGAGATGAGCGAATCGAAGCTGACGAAGTTGAATTCGTTACGAATTTCATGGAAAATTCGATTCGCAACGAAAGCGAATTTCATGGCGATTCGTGGAACAAATCTTTTTTTTTTTCCTAAAATGGCCGCAAGCATATGGCATGACATGGGGGAAGGATTTCTGGGACAAAGAAGTCAACACCCACAATGCGATCACATGCAGACATGTAGCCAATTAGCAGCCAGCCAGGTCCTGTGATGTCACAGCCCTATAAATAGCTCTGCAGCGCTGGAATCCGCTATTTGCTATTGATTTTAGACCAGAGACAGAAGTCAGGAGAGATCGGGAAAGAGAAAGAAAAACTAATGAAAAGAAATGAGGAGATCAGGGATAGATAATCTGAATTGCAGGGATAGGAGAGGGACGATTTCTAGACAGAAAATCAGGCAGTGAAATCACTATTCTGGTACACTGAGCAGCAGTGAGTGGGCATAGGGGTTAGCCTGTTATACAGCACTGCACTCTGTTCTAAAGACTGTTTTGGGGTGCTTTATTCAAAGAAGCACCACTAGTGTCGCTTTTTGCAGTGCAGTAAGAGGGTCAGAGCCTTGTTTGGGGTACATAAAAAAAAAAAAGTTTTGGAGAAAAACATATATAATCCGTGATTGGAAGCTTGTAAATGTGAAAGAAATAGTTGCGGCGTTATTCGCCATACAAATAGACAAGCGCCATATAGTGCTAAATTCTTCAGTGTAGTTGACTTGCCAAAAAAACTGTGAATCTGTGTTTGTGGGGTTGTTAGTTTTAAATAACTATTTGCAGCGTTATTCGCCATCCAAACAGAAAAGCGTGATATTGTGCTAACATAGTCAGTGAAGTTGACTTGCCAAAAAAAAAGTGAATCCATGTTTGTGGGTTTGTTCATTTAAAATAACTATTTGCGGCGTTATTCGCCATCCAAACAGAAAAAAGCGTGATATTGTGCTAACGTAGTCAGTGAAGTTGACTTGCCAAAAAAACTGTGATTCCGTGTTTGTGGGGTTGTTAGTTTTAAATAACTATTTGCGGCGTCAGTCGCCATAGAAAAATAAATCGTCATATAGTGTGTAGTGCTGTGCAGTAACCCATTGTACTTCAGTTCAGCAACCCATTGTTAACCCACTCTGTGGGTGACGGTATTTCTTAAAGAAATAGTTAAGCAGTTGTGCAAGGCTTTGAGCATAGTATATTTTTTGGTGCGATTCTTAATTTCCTTTTATTTTAAATTTTTTATCAAACAGTATGTCAGACATAGGGGTGACTGGCCCTTCACAGGGGAGGGGCAGTGGCACAAATGTTTCTGGAATAGGCACAGGTCTCAGCAGAGGAAGGGGACATGGCATTAGGGGTCACTCGGCGAGGCCACAGCTACCGGTGTCATCTAGTGGTTGTGTGTTGACCACCAACCCAGTTGTTCTTGGTCATCCACTTCCTCCCAGATGACATCTGAAACCCCCAGCCAAGATTCGGTGGGTTCGTCAGGCCCATGCCAACTAAGGGTTCGACACAACCCTTAGTTGGAATGGGCCCGGAGCAGCTCCAGTGCCCTCACCTGTCCTCATCCTGCCTCTGTCCTTTTCGGTTCCCTCAGCCAGAGAAGTACTATATGCTATGGGCTCTGCGCCACTATACAGCGAGGACAAACTACTTGAGGACAGTCAGCAGCTACTTGGAAGCCAAGAGGTGGGAAGAAATCCGCTCCTTCCAGTAGGCGGTCAAGTACTGATGAGGAGAGTGTAGTGGGAGGTGATGTTGAGAGTGGTCAGGCTTTGTACAACGAGACAGTTGAGGAGGACATTAGCGACGTGCAAGCTGTAGTTGATGATGATGTAGCCGATCGCACTTAGGAGCCGGGTGAAGCAAGAGCTTCATCATCATTATCATCATCTGCAGACGAGACTGACAGCTTGCGTGTCAGGCAGCGGTGCAGGCAGCAAGTCGGTAGTGTGGCAGCAGTGCGAGGTCGGAAGCCAAACGGGCACAGGGTACACCGCAGTCTTCTCAGGTTCTTTCTGGCCTTGAAAAGAGCGGCGCAGGGGCTCAGCCAGGCAGCGGAGGTACCACTCAGTCAGTGCGGAGTGTTGGTGGTAAAATTGCCTACTCAGCGGTGTGGAATTTTTTTGTTAAGACGCCTGAGGAGGTGAACATGGCTATATGTAGAATCTGTGGTCAGAAAGTAAAGCGTGGCCAGGGTGCTAATGTTGGCACCACGGCCCTGCGCCAACATATTCAGCTTCATCACAAAGTGGCCTGGGAGAACCGTGGCTCAGATGGCACGCATCCCATTTCAGACAGTCAAGGCTCCAGCACCTCTGCCGAAGGGAGCTGTCTGTCATTATCTACCGCTCCTCCTCCTCTTATTCCTCGCCACTCATTATGGCAGCAGTCGTTCACCGAGGCGATTGCAAAGAGACAGCAGTACACAGGGGCGTAGCTAAAGAATCATGGGCCCTGGTGCAAGAGTTCAGCTTGGGCCCCCCCCCAGCGCTGGTGCACCTAGCTTTTCTGCCGGCCAAGTCAAAAACTGAACCCCCTCCATGACAAATTCTCACCCTAACCTTTTCCCCCCTAACATTACGTATATCACTACAGAACATACAGGGTAAGGCTACATTCACACGACAGTTGCTTTTGTGGCCACCGATCTGTATATTTTGCGGCTCAGATGCGGACCCATTCACTTAAATGAACACTGTGTGCTGTCCGCATCTGTATGTCCATTCTTATTTTTGTCCATTTTGCGGACAAGGATAGGCGTTGTTACAGTGGATCTGCAAAAAAAACGGATGCCATACGGAACATCATCCTTTTTTTACGGATCCGCAATTTGCAGACTGCAAAACACAATGTTCGTGTGAATGTAGCCTAATACAGCGACCCATACCTCTTACATCCAGTATAATACAGCGCCCCATACCTTTTACATCCAGTATAATACAGCGCCCCATACCTCTTACATCCAGTATAATACAGCGCCCCATACCTCGTACATCCAGTATAATACAGCGCCCCATATCTCTTACATCCACTATAATACAGCGCCCCATACCTCTTACATCCAGTATAATACAGCGCCTCATACCTCTTACATCCAGTATAATACAGCGCCTCATACCTCTTACATCCAGTATAATACAGCGCCCAATACCTCGTACATCCAGTATAATACAGCGCCCCATACTTCTTACATCCAGTATAATACAGCGCCCCATACCTCTTACATCCAGTATAATACAGCGCCCCATACCTCTTACATCCAGTATAATACAGCGCCCCATACCTCTTACATCCAGTGACGTCTGATGTAGATCTTCTCTTTCCTCATCTTCTCCTTTCAGACCAGACGCCATTTTTCAGCCATTTCTCATCTCTGCAGTTAGACAGAAAAAAATCTTAGTTTATTACTTTTCCATCATCCTCCCGTCTTCTGGACAAATCATCCTACCACCCCCAGTACTGTGCCACTAGTACCACACAGATAGTGCCCTTCAATAATTATTGGCACACAGTGTCCTAAAATAACTGCGCCCAGCAAATAGTGCCCCGTAATAGTGTAAACATAACTTTCTCTCTGAAATAACTGCGCCCCCAGTGCCCCCATGTGCCAGTAAAAATGCCCCCAGTGCTCCCGTGCCATTAAGAAATGCCCCCAGTGCCAGTAAAAATGCCCCCAGTGCCCCCATGTGCCAGTAAAAAATGCCCCCAGTGCACCCATGTGCCAGTAAAAAAAAACCCCAGTGCCAGTAAAAATGCCCTCAGTGCTCCCGTGCCATTAAAAAATGCCCCCAAGTGCCAGTAACAAATGCCCCCAGTGCCAGTAACAAATGCCCCCAGTGCCAGTAAAAATGCCCCCAGTGCTCCCATGCCATTAAGAAATGCCCCCAAGTGCCATTGAGAAATGCCCCCAGTGCCAGTAAGAAATGCCCCCAGTGCCAGTAAAAATGCCCCAGTGCCAGTAAAAATGCCTCCAGTGCTCCCATGCCATTAAGAAATGCCCCCAAGTGCCATTGAGAAATGCCCCCAGTGCCAGTAAGAAATGCCCCCAGTGCCCCCATGTGCCAGTAACAAATGCCCCCAGTGCCCCCATGTGCCAGTATCAAGTGCCCCCATGTGCCAGTAAAAATGCCCCCAGTGCCAGTAAAAATGGCCCCAGTGCCAGTAAAAATGGCCCCAGTGCCAGTAAAAATGCCCCCATGTGCCAGTAAAAAATTCCCCCAGTGCCTGTAATAATGCCACCAGTGCCAGTAAAATTGCCCCAGTGCCCCTATTTGCCGGTACAAATGCCCCCAGTGTCCCCCATGTGCCAGTAAAAATGCCCCCAGTGCCCCCAATAGAGCTCCCTCCGGTCCAAGACTACAACAATAAAAAAAAAAAAACACTAATACTTACCTCCATGGAGCTGGCAGCGATGCAATGCAGGCCTCTTCCGGCCTGTGTCCCGCGCTGTACAGCTCAGGCGGCGCGATGACGTCATCGCGCCGCCTGAGCCGGCCTCTGATAGGCTTCAGGCCTAGTGCCTGCAGCGTATCAGAGGAACGGGCAGGGGAGACGCCTCTCCCTCCCCTGCCCGGCATTACAGGCATCTGTATCGCCGTCCTGAGGACGCCCAGTCCTTGAGCCTGTCGGTGTCTGCCAAAGTGCACGGCAGCGCCGACTTGTGGAGTTGTAACTACGGTCAAGGCCAGTACATGTCCTTTACGGCCCACTGGGTCAATGTGCTTCCTGCCCAGCCACACGAGCAACTTGAACAGGTGACGCCACTTTCTCCGCCTCGTTGTCAAACTGCTGATCCTGCGCTAATTTCCGGCTCCTTCTCCACTACCTCAGCCTCCACTGCAAGGCCAAGTCATAGTGCTCCTCCAGCGTACCACATGTGCAGGGCACGGCGGTGTCACACAGTTCTATGCCTGGTTTGCCTGGGCGAACAAAGTCACACAGGGGAGGAACTGCTCCGCGTCATGAAAGAAGAAATGGATTGCTGGCTTTCTCCACGACAACTAAAAATCAGAACCATGGTGACAGATAACGGAAAGAACATGGTGTCCGCGCTGCGCCAAGGAGGCCTGACCCATGCACCTTGCATGGCGCACGTATTTAATCTGGTTCTCAAACGGTTCCTCAAGTCTTATACCCACCTGCAAAACATTCTAAAAATGGCCAGGAAACTTTGCATGCACTTCAGCCATTCCTACAGTGCCAAGCACACCCTCCTTGAGCTGCAGCGGCAGAATGGCGTCCCGGGCGTCCCCCAACATAGGCTGATATGTGACGTTTCCACCCGTTGGAATTCTACCCTCCATATGTTGGACCGACTGTACAAACAGAGAAAGGCCATAAACGATTTCTTAATGATCCAAGCGGACAGGAGTACTCCCCTGTGTAATTTTGATGTCAGCCAGTGGCAGCTCATGCATGACACCTGCCGCTTGCTCAAGCCCTTTGAGGAGGCCACGTTATTTGTCAGTCGCCAGGACTACGGTATGAACAACGTCATTCCACTGCTTCATGTCCTGGAACAGATGCTGCAAAATCTTTCTGGTCAGAGGACTGGAGACATGGAGACTGCATCTCACGGCCGCATGAGTCTGGTGGGGGCTGAACTGGAGGAGGACATTGGAGCACAAGCATTTAGTGGTTTTTCTACCCAGGTGACAGAAGAGGAGGAGCAGGAGCAGCCAGAGGAGGTAGAGGGAGATGAGGAAGATGAGGCAGATGACCCAGAGACACCATAGCAGTATACAGTGGAGTTGGAGGAAGGAAGTCCCTCCGAGTCACTTGCGCAAATGGCCCGATGCATGCTCACTTGCTTACGTAATGACAGCCGAATAGTCACCATCTGGCAGAGGGATGACTTTTGGCTCTCCACCCTCTTGGACCCTCACTACCGGTCTAAAATGGGGGCCTTTTTTTCACCTGCTGAGAGGGAGGACAAACTGAAGTACTATAGAGACATCCTATGTAGTCAGTTGGCTGCTGCCTATCTGTGTCATCGTCCATCCTCTCGCAGGTCGGACTCAGCGCTCATGTACCAGCTCCATCAGCAGCAACTTGAGTCTGGAGTCGCTGATGAGCAGCTTTCTTCACCCGCCAAGTGCGGAAAGTACTCACCAGCAGCAGGTATACCAGGAGCAGACCCTGAACCAGCAGGTGGTGGCCTACTTGGACAGCACCCTGCCACCCCACATTGAAGATCCGCTGGACTACTGGGCAGCCAAACTGGATTTGTGGCTGCAACTGGCCGAGTTTGCACTGGAGAAGCTGTCCTGCCCGGCTAGTAGAGTGGCATCAGAGCAGGTGCTCAGTGCAGCGGGGGCCATAGTTACCCCAAGGAGAACTCGCCTGTCCTTCCAAAATGTGGAAAGACTCACCTTTGTCAAGATGAATCAGGCGTGGATCAGCCAGGATTTCCACCCACCAACGCCTGATGCATCAGATTAGATCAGCCATTATGAGTCACCCAAACCTTGACAAATTAGACTGTATTCTTCAGGCTACCTGCCTCAGCCACTCTTATGATGCTGCCACCTGCCTGATGCCACACATCTGCCAGCTGCTCCTTCTACCACCCAGCATCTTTACCAGTGACTGGTATTGCCACCCACCTCTCCACTCGGTCACTGACCCAATATGTAGCCTTCTAATGCTGCTGCCACCTCAACAATCAGGTCTCCTCATGCTGCTACTGCTGTCACCTCCAGGCTATGTCACTATGCCACTCTGTGGCCTGATGCTGCTGCTGCCGCCTCCACACGCTTTGTCCTAGCTGCCGCTACCTCCAAATTATGTAATTGTGCCACTCTGTGGCCACTCATGCTGCTGCCGCCGCCTCCACGGGCTGTGTCCTAGTTGCCGCTACCCCCAAATTATGTAATTGTGCCACTCTACGGTATGCTGTTGCTGCTGCCACCTCCACACGCTGTGTCCTAGCTGCCGCTACCTCCAAATTATGTAATTGTGCCACTCTGTGGCCTACTCATGCTGCTGCCGCCGCCTCCACACACTGTGTTCTAGCTGCCGCTACCTCTTAATTGTGTCACTTTACGGTATGTTGCATTTAAATTTTTATGACTGCTGCTGCCTGTCCCAGGGTATGTCACTGTGCCATTCTGTCTCATGAAAATTAGTACGACTCCTGCTGCCTCTCCCACTCTGTGGCCTTGAAATGTATTCGACTGCTGCCTCTTCTAGCTGCTGTTACAGTGCCACTCTGTGGCCTTGAAATTTGTTCAACTGCTGCTGGCTCATTCAGCTGCTGTTACGGTTCCACTCTGTGGCCTAGTAAATGTATTCGACTGCTGCCTCCTCTTGCAGCTGCTGTTACGGTGCCACTTTGTGGCCTTGAAATTTGGCAAAGCTGGAGCCTTCACTGCACCTCCTCTGTCTTATGTTCCCGTCCGCTGGCATAACCAGCCCCGATACTGATAAGAACATATACAACAGTTGATCTTAACCAAAAGGACGAGAATTTTTTATTACGGTCTGCTCTTCAGGGTATGTCATCATGCCACTCTCCGGCTTGATGCTGCTGTTGCTGCCGACTCCACATGCCATCTCCTAGCTGCCGCTACGTCAAAATTAGGTAATTGTGCCACTCTGTGGCCTCCAAATTGTACTACTACTTCCACTGCTGCTGCCACTTCCAGGGTCTGTCATTCTGCCACTCTCTGGCCTACTCATGCTGCTGAGAAACTTTTTGAGGAAAAAGGAACCACTGTATACGACGCTGCCACAGAAGTTGAAGTGAGCTTTATTGGATTGTCAACGCGTTTCAAGGGCGTATGGCCCCCGTCATCAGGACATTAAAATGTATAAAAACAAACATGTTTTCCCTCTTTTTAAAGGGTTTTTTGGCGCCAACGTCCCCCATTGGTCCAGCCTTGTTGGGGGCTGGGTTGTGGGTGTGTGTATATAAAATTACATAATGCATTAGCATATATTAGTAAACATGCATAGAGAATAAATCAAGATAAAAATAACAATAGATTAGGGTATATAAAAACCTTATTTATTTCCTGTGGGGTGAGCAATGTTTTTTCTGAAATCCGTAAGGTAGATGTGGGACCAGGAGCGCTTCTGCTCTATCCTCCTGCCGTGTGCTCACCTGACTATGTCGGGGACCCGCCTCTCTCTCTGTTAACGTTGTGCAGCCGCATCAATAAGCGTATCGGCTAATGTACTGCCAGATGGTGCGCTAGAGCGTATGGACTAATGTGCTGTTAAATCTATACGTATTGGATTACTTCTAGTTGTTTTTATTTTTGTCGGTGATTCCACCATTTGGGCTACAGGGTTCTTATTTTTATTGTTATTATTATACTGTTTATTGGTGAATGATCGAGTTTTTCTTCCATAATTGATGTATGGCCTGGTTTTTTCGTTATTTCGGGCTTTATTATTGTGCACGTGTGAAGTTGGTGTAGTTGTCTCACCCTGATAGGGATTGGGTGATGTGTTATTAGGAGGTGCATATTTTTTTAGAAAGTCTGTATGTACCTTGCTCTGTCTTTTCTGTCTCTTTGTAATTTGTTTGCTTTTTTCGCGATGATTTCTTGTTCATTTTGATAGATCCTATTGGTAAGATTCTGATTTATATGTGCAAAATCTTGGTGTGCAGAAAACCGATGTAATAATTGTATGTTTTTTTCTATTTCGTGCGTATATAAATCTGCCAGTGATTTCCTTTTATTTATAGCTAATCTAATGAGGCCTGCAGCGCACTGATCCAGATAATCGTTCCATTCATATGAGAAGGTCGGGTCATCTGGAAAGGTGGGTGCGATCGATATCCTGAGGCCTCTTGGAGCTATGTTTTCTTTTAAATATATATTCAAGAACATTATATCTAATTGGTGGAAGAGTTCATTCCTTAAATTCAGTTCCAGTGACTTGAATAAATTTAACATGGTTTCAGTCTCTTCATCAAATATTCAGATATTTGAAGCATAGCCTTTCAAGACATTGTATGTCCATACGTGGAAGACATTCGTTCAGGGTGACACCGATTGAACAGATTCCAGAAAATCCCTTCAACAGATTTGACAACTTACAAAAACGTTTAAACCAGTGGGGGACTAGGTGTATCATTTTTAAGCGAAATTTTTTACCATTATATTATATTTATATTATATATTTTTATTGGTACGATACATAGATTGTGTATCAATAACCCATCCCCTTCATTTCCCAACAGTGATTGTCTTGAAATCGAATGAATACTATTTATAATACTATAATACTATTTATATGTATTTTATGTACATTTATCGTTATTTAATTTTTACATATAATTTGTATTTTTTATTAATTTTTCCTCTTGATTATAATGTCTTATGATACATTTTATATCCATTAATCTAATATTTGATATACCTCTTAGAGATTTTGCGGCCAGAATAAATCCTTGGTGCTTTTATATATATATATATATATATATATATATATATATATATATACACACACACACACACACACACACACACAAATAACTATTATCTTGGCGAATGACGGCAATATACCAATATACGTGAAGCCGGCATCTGAGCGTACCAACTGAGCGTACCATCGGATAGCTTACCAATCCATACGCCTCGGCGTACCATTTGGCAGTATTGATATGCTCCTACGTATAGATTTAACAGCACATTAGTCCATACGTTCTAGTGCACCATCTGGCAGTACATTAGCCGATACGCTTAATGATGCGGCTGCACAGCGTTAACAGAGAGAGGCGGGTCCCCCACATAGTCACGTGAGCGCATGGCAGGAGGATAGAGCCGAAGGGCTCCTGGTCCCACATCTACCTTACGGATTTCAGAAAAAACATTGCTCACCCCACAGGAAACGAGCAATGGGAAAAAAGGTTTTTATATACCCTAATCTATTGTTATTTTTATCTTGATTTATTCTCTATGCATGTTTACTAATATATGCTAATGCATTATGTAATTTTATATACACACACCCACATCCCAGCCCCCAACAAGGCTGGACCAATGGGGGACGTTGGCGCCAAAAAACCCCTTTAAAAAGAGGGAAAACATGTTTGTTTGTATACATTTTAATGTCCTAATGATGGGGGCCATACACCCTTGAAACGCGTTGACAATCCAATAAAGCTCACTTCAACTACCAAGTGCAACAGCTTCAGTGCAGCGCCGTATACATCCTATTTCCTCAAAACGTTTCTCTGCCATGAAAATCTTGCACTAATCTCCAGTGCAAGTTAGGACCCAGGCTGCAGCCCAGAGACCCCTGGATGCTGGCAGGGCTGAAAATATTCCAGCAAAGCCTTCGAAGTAGTTGCAACATTTTGCAACTACATCTGGTAAGCGCATTTACATTTTTTTCTCTAAATAACTAGTGCAGTATTACACAAGGGGCGCTCCCTCTCTCTCTCTATAAATTTTGTCTCCTATATACTACTCATGCTGCTGCCACCTGGCCACACTGTCGCGCTGATGCTGCTGTCACTGCTATCTCCAACCTGTCTGGGGGGGCTCTGCTTGTATAAGCGTGTAATAGAACAGGTTCTGTCGAAATGTATGTGGAATCAGTGAATTGGTGTAAAAGCCGTGCGCTTTTGGAGCTCTAGTAGGATCTTGGGCCTCTGCACGATTCTTTATAGCTGGCGCTAACATTGACCTTTAAGGCTGAGTTCAGATTTGAGTTGTTTGGTGAGTTTTGGCCCCTTAACTGCCCAAATACATAAAAGTGTGCAGCGATTCTAAGAGCGAAGCCTGTTATGTGCGTGTCACACTGGCTCACAGTATTCTTTAACTACCACAGTAGACTCCCTATTAATGTTGAGCGAGCATGCTCGGCCGAACTTGTGTACTCGAGCGCAATGCTGGCATTCACTGTAATGTTGATTTGTACGCTAATGCTACGCATTGTATGCTAATGTGTACGAATTTGTATGCTAATACGTACGCATTTGGACGCTAATGTGTACGCATTGTGAGCTAATGCATACAAATTCAGTTAATTAGCATACTTTTACGAGCGAAAGGAGTAAAAGAGGAGAAGTCGCTATTCTGACCTTTTCCTATTAAAGGGGTTTTCCAAGTTATATATATTGATGACCTATCCTCAGGATGGGTCATCAATATCAGATCGGCGGGCGTCCGACACCTCAGTATGGGAAGAATCGCTTCCATAGACTGGTATGGAAGCGATTCTTCCCATAGAAATGAATGGAGTGGTTAGGTGTAATTACACCTACTCACCACTACCCCGTTACGGCCAGCATGTAAACAATGAAGAGAAGGCAGCGCTGATACGGCGCGCCTCCTCTTCAAACAGTTGATCGGCGGGGGTGCCGGGTGTCGGACCCCCGCCGATCTGATATTGATGACCTATCCTGAGGATTGTGACCTCTTGCATTACTCTACACATACGGGTATACATGTGTGAACCCCCATCATCAAAGTGACTTTTCAGGTTCTGGGTCCCTTCTGGGATTCAGGATAAAAATGGTCGCTTATTTCACAAGTCTTCACATATACTAGTGAGTTTGTCCCCTCTTTGGGGATCTCGCCAGGTTGGTGCCTTGTTTTGTTCATCCACAGACCGCCCACCAACGCTTCTTATTTTTTATAGGTTTGTTATGCTTAGTATGCCAGTAGATAAAGGGTGCTGTCATTGGGACTGTTTACCTGCGGTTCCTATGGCAACACATCCCGCCTTTGGCTCTTTATAAGCTTAATATGCTGGCCAATTAGCAGCGCAGCCAGAGAGACTGTTTACCTTTGGTCTCCTTGACAGCGCGCTATGATTGGCCCTTTTCATGTGCCTTAGCTTGGGGAGACTCCTTGATGTAAGTTACGTCATCATTATCTATCTTAACATGTTCCTACACGGCCGCGCTCCCCCGGTCTCTGCGCATGCGCGGTGACAGGATAGAGACGCTGCACGTGTATGGGCCTTACACAGTGTCCGGACCAACCACCACGTGAATCGCCTGCATTGGGTGAGGAAATTGAATCTCTTTTACACAGTATTATATGTAAAAGTTGATCTGATATGTTTCCCTACAGGATTTCTATGTTTATATACACTTTTGTGGATATGTCTATGTAATGTAATATATATGGGAGGTGTATATATGCTAACACTGTTTGGGCACACCTACTTAATTGACACACACTGGGGCTTATAAAAGGCTGCACATTATACCTAGTCATTGCTTGAAAAAGGCTCTTTTGAGCCGAAACGTCGACATTTGCTGTGATCTGCTATGATGGATTTACAATACAATGAGTTTTTCCATCAACCTGAGGAGTGCTGCGGATTACTACTATATTTCTATCCTGAGAATAGGTCATCAATATACAGTGTATATAACTCGGAAAACCCCTTTAACCAGACATCCTCCTCTCTTCCGAGCGGGGGGTGCCTGGTTTAGTCCCATTGACTAACATTATGCTCGGTTGCTCGGCCAGGGAAGCACCCAACTAGGTGCAAAGAAAAACTGTTTAGAGAGAGGGCCTGTAGGTGGACCTCCGGAAAAATTGTTTGGAGAGAGGGCCTGTAGGTGGACCTCCAGAAAAATTGTTTAGAGAGAGGGCCTGTAGGTGGACCTCTGGAAAAATTGTTTAGAGAGAGGGCCTGTAGGTGGGCCTCCGGAAAAATTGTTTGGAGAGAGGGCCTGTAGGGGGCCCTCCGGAAAAATTGTTTAGAGAGAGGGCCTGTAGGTGGACCTCCGGAAAAATTGTTTGGAGAGAGGGCCTGTACGTGGACCTCTGAAAAAATTGTTTAGAGAGAGGGCCTGTAGGTGGACCTCCGGAAAAATTGTTTAGAGAGAGGTCCTGTAGGTGGACCTCCGGAAAAATTGTTTAGAGAGAGGGCCTGTAGGTGCTCGTTATTCGTGACGAACTTTTCCCGATGCTCGGGTGCTCGTTTCGAGTAACGAACCCCATTGAAGTCAATGGAAGACTCGAGCATTTTTGCAGGGGACCAAAGCTCTGCCTAGGGAAGGCTGGGTGAAAACCTGGAAACCTCAGAAAATGATGGAAACACCACGGAAATGGACAGGAAACAGCAGGGGCAGCATGCATGGATGCCTCTGAGGCTGCCTAATCCCACCATTACCCCAAATTCTCAGGCAACAGCCTGGTGGTTACCCTCATGGCAATTGTGCTCACCCAGACCAAGAAAGGCGAGGCACATGCCCATCACATGTTAGGGAAGCACCTAACTAGGTGCAAAGAAAAATAGTTTAGAGAGAGGGCCTGTAGGTGAACCTCCGGAAAAATTGTTTGGAGAGAGGGCCTGTAGGTGGACCTCCGGAAAAATTGTTTGGAGAGAGGGCCTGTAGGGGGCCCTCCGGAAAAATTGTTTAGAGAGAGTGCCTGTAGGTGGACCTCCGGAAAAATTGTTTGGAGAGAGGGCCTGTAGGTGAACCTCCGGAAAAATTGTTTAGAGAGAGGGCCTGTAGGTGAACCTCCTTAAAAATTGTTTGGAGAGAGGGCCTGTAGGGGGCCCTCCGGAAAAATTGTTTAGAGAGAGGGCCTGTAGGTGGACCTCCGGAAAAATTGTTTAGAGAGAGGGCCTGTAGGTGGACCTCCGGAAAAATTGTTTGGAGAGAGCGCCTGTAGGGGGACCTCCGGAAAAATTGTTTAGAGCGAGGGCCTGTAGGTGGACCTCTGGAAAAATTGTGGTAAAAGAGTGCCAGTTGGACCTCTAAAAAAATTGCGTTTTTTGGGTCAGCAAAGACGACGAGGAGCAGAAGGAGTAGAGAAGAGGAATTGGATACATAAGTAATGTTAATCTTTAGCTGCTTTCCCCCGGAGGAGATTTGAATTCCGGTGAAATCCAGGCTTTGTTCATTTTAATAAGCGGCAGTCTGTCAGCGCTGTCAGTTGACAGGCGTGTACGCTTATCGGTGATGATGCCAACAGCTGCACTGAATACCCGCTCTGACAACACGCTAGCGGCAGGGCAGGCCAGCATCTCCAAGGCGTACAGCGCCAGTTCAGGCCACGTGTCCAGCTTTGAAACCCAGTAGTTGTATGGAGCAGATTGATCGGTCCGGACATTGGTATGGTCAGCTAGGTACTCCCTCACCATCTTTCTGTACAGCTCCCCCCTACTCTGCCTAGACTGGGGACAGGTGACAGTGTCTTGCTGGGGTGACATAAAACTGGCAAAGGCCTTGGAGAGCATTCCCCTGCCAGTGCTGGACAAGCTGCCTGCTCGCCTCCTCTCCCCCGCTTCTTGCCCACAGAACCACGCCCTCTGCCGCTAGCGGCGTCAGATGGGAAGGATTGTTTCAGCTTGTGCAGTAGGGCCTGTTGATATTGATTCACTCATACTCCTTTCCTCTACAGGGATGAGAGTGGAAAGGTTCCGCTTGTACCGTGGGTCCAGGAGAGTGAACACCCAGTAATCGGTGTTTGAAAAAATGCTTCTAACGCGAGGGTCATGAGATAGGCAGCCTAACATCAAGTCTGCCATGTGTCCCAGAGTCCCAACATGCAAGAATTCCCTCTCCTCACTGGCCTGACTCTCCATTTCCTCCTCCTCCTCCTCCTCCTCCTCTTCAGCCCATACACGCTCAAGAGTTAAGAAGGACTGAGCATTGGTACCCTCTTCTGTCTCGCCGACATTCTCCTCCTCTTCCTCCTCATCCTCATCCCCCTCCTCCGACACGCGCTGAGAAACAGATCGGAGGGTGCTCTGGCTATCAAGCGACGTATCTTCCTCCACCACCTCTTGTGACAAGCGCAAAGCTTCCGACTTCATGCTGAGCAGTGAGTTTTTCAACAGGCAAAGCAGCGGGATGGTGAGGCTGATAATGGCGGCATCGCCGCTGACCATCTGTGTTGACTCCTTAAAGTTGGTCAACACCTGGCAGATATCAGACATCCACGTCCACTCCTCATTGTAGACTTGAGGAATCTGAGTGACCTGACTCTTGCGCTCCAGCGTCTGCTGTAAAGACAGCTGAACGCTGCGCTGGGGCACATTGGTGGACGCTGTGGAGGATCATGGAGACGAAGGTGTGGTTTTCCGGCGGGAGGTACTCGTGCCTGGGTCCTGGGAAGGGGGGTTGACTAGCAGAGGCAGCGAGTGAAACAGGGGAAGGAGCAGTGGTGTGACCCGCAGGAGGTGAACGGCCTTGGTTCTATTGAGTGGGGTGTTTAGCACTCATATGCCTGCGCATGCTGGTGGTGGTTAGGCTAGTAGTGGTGGCACCCCTGCTGTCCCTGGTGTGGCACAGGTTGCACACCACAGTCCGTCGGTCATCCTCAATTTCTTTAAAGAACCTCCAGACTTGCGAACATCTAGGCCTCTCCACAGGAGCTTCACTACGTGAAACAGTTGCTGCTGATGCACCAGCTCTGGCCCTGCTTCTCCCTCTGGCCACACCACTGCCTCTTCCAACCTGTTCTGGTGCAGCACTCGCCTCCGCCTCAGAAGCACTGTCTTCACTCGGCTTATCAACCCAGCTTGGGTCAGCCACCTCGTCATCCTCCGTTTCCTCAGTCTGCTCGGACTTCCTGCCCTGACAACAACTTCACCACTGTCTGACAACCGTGTCTCCTCATCGTCCGACACCTCTTTACACACTTCTTCCACTAAGTCAACAATGTCATCATCATCACCCACAGACTGCGACAGTTGGTAAACTTGGGCATCGGGAAAGAGGTCAGCAGCAACCTGAGAAGTGGTTTGTGACTCTGGGAAGGGTCCAGAAAACAGTTCCTGAGAGTATGCCGGATCGCATTCCAAATTTTCCTGGGAGGGGGCAGACTGGGGGGAAGGAGGTTGAGGTGGAGGAACCAGAGGAGTGCTCCCTTGGGTAACGTGGGTGGACTGCGTGGAAGACTGACTGGTGAACAAATTACTTGAAGCATTGTCCGCAATCCACGACATCACCTATTCGCACTGTTGTGTTTTCAACAGTCCTCTACCACGTGTCCCTGTAAGTTGAGACATGAAGCTAGGGAGTGTAGCTCTGCTGCGTTCCCCTGCTCCCTCATCAGCAGGTACTATCTCACCCTGCCCAGGACCACAGCCTCTGCCCCCTGCAGTAATTGAATGCCCACGTCCTCGACCCTTAGCCCTGGGGTTCAACATTTTCTGTATATAAGTGTATTATATGTACAAAAAAAAATGGGCCTGCTGTACTGAAACCCACAAACTTGTTCAATCTGAACAAGAAAATATATAGGTGGATAAGTTCGAGCAAAATTACGTATGTTATTACGTACCGTGCAGTATGGGCAATTACACTTAGATTAGGCAGACTTGGTCTGCTTAAGTGCAACCCAGACAAATGTCGCACAGAGATTTTTGTAATGTAGCTGTATCAGTGAGAGCAAAAGACCTTTTTTAATTACGTGACGTACAGTATAGGTCACCTGGACAGAAAATACGGATTGTGGTTTGTATATAGGAGGATAAGTTAGAGCTAAATTACGTATGTTATTACGTACCGTGCAGTATGGAGCAATTACACGGAAACTATTAGATTAGGCAGACTTGGTCTGCTTAATTGCAACCCAGATAAATGTTGCACAGAGATTTTTGTAATGTAGCTGTATCAGTGAGAGCAAAAGACCTTTTTTAATTACGTGACGTACAGAATGTGTCACCTGGACAGAAAATACGGATTGTGGTTTGTGGTGACTGGACAGCTGAACTGTGACACACAGAATGGTTCCACACAGCTGTATGAAATGGATTTGTATCACTGAGATAAAACAACAAAAAAACTAATTTTTTTTGTTTTTTATTTTTTTATTTTTTTTTTATTTTTTTATTTTTTTTAAGGTGACGTGCAGAAAATATCAGAGAGCAAACTCAGCCCCTGCTGACTGTGGCAATTTTGACTGCAACCCAGAAAAATGTCGCACTCAGATTTTTCTAATGTAGCTGTATCAGTGAGAGCAAAAGACCTTTAATTACATGACGTACAGTATAGGTCACCTGGACAGAAAATACGGATTGTGGTTTGTGGTGACTGGACAGCTGAACTGTGACACACAGAATAGTTCCACACAGCTGTATGAAATGTATTTGTATCACTGAGATAAAACAACAAAAAAACTATTTTTTTTATTTTATTTTTTTTATATTTTTTTTATATATATATATTTTTTTTTAACATGACGTGCAGAAAATATCAGAGAGCAAACTCAGCCCCTGCTTACTGTGGCTATTTTGACTGCAACCCAGACAAATGTCGCACAGAGATTTTTCTAATGTAGCTGTATCAGTGAAAGCAAAAGACCGTATTTGATTACGTGACGTACAGTATGGGTCACCTGGACAGAAAATATGGATTGTGGTTTGTGGTGAGTGGACAGCTGAACTGTGACACACAGAATGGTTCCACACAGCTGTATTAAATGGATTTGTATCACTGAGATAAAACAATAAAAAAAAAGTGTTATATATGGCGATAGCTGCACTACTAGTGCCAACCAGCCCAGCCAGGAGACAAAAAAGTGTCTTGTAGCCCTTAGAAGGACTGTTGGGTTCTTTTGATATCACTCCTGCCTAACAGAGAACTAAATCCAGGCCCTAACACTCTCCCTGAAACGCAGTAGATCTGTCCCTAACGACATCCAGACAGCATCTGAGCCGAGCACCGCGGGCAGTCACTAGTATATTCCAGGGTCACCTGATCAGGCCAGCCAACCCCTGCTATCGACATGTAAGGGCCCCACGTGATGCTGGGTGTACCGCAGAGTCTCCTGGCTTGTGATTGGCTGAGTTTATAGGCGCCAAAAATTCAAAATGCGGGAGATGCCATTTCCTCGAGCATGGCGAGATGCTCATCCGAGCATCGAGCACTTACGAGTACTGTAATGCTCAAACGAGCACCAAGCTCGGACGAGCATGCTCGCTCATCTCTAATCATTACCAAGAAAGCTGAGGAAAAACTTTACCTTCACATTGTCATATTTATATACAGATTCATGATTCTCCAGTTTGTCATAAATATGCGGCGTCAGTAGTTTTGCTATTTCTGGCCTCATTCGATGCTGCAAAAAAAAAAAAGAAAAAAAGCAGGTTAAGAAAAGCATAGATTATAACAACTTTCAAAAATCGAAATATACTGAGCATGCATCATAGATCAGTCTCCCGACAGCATTAAAACGTACTGCTTCTGCGGAGGCAAAATTAGTTTCAGCCGAAGTCACATGAGACTTCAGTGAATGAATTCTGTTATCACTTTGGATTGCTAATTTTAAATGTTTTTAAAGATGCAGAAATTAATTTAGGTTACATTTTTCACGGCTGTGACATGTCAATTTTAAGAACAATGTTAATCTATGGGGTTATTCACACCGCAGTTTTTTTAATGGATAATGGATGTCAAAAAATAGAACATGTTCTATTTTATCCGTTTTCACGTATCAACAGCCCTCCATAACATTGAAGGCGACCCTTTTTAACTCAGTTTCTCAGAAAGTCATCAATTAAAAAAATGTCTCTTAAAAACTTTAGAAATTAGGGCCCTAAATACTGTATATCGAGGTTTTTAAACAAGGAATTAAGATTAATGATGTTTGTTGGCTCCCTCCAAGATGATTTAATCTGAATTTAAACTGTGCGATCAAGTGGGTGAGTGATTTTTTTTAAAACCTTTAAGGCCATATTGCACTAGCGTATTACCATTTTTTAACAGCTGTTAGACGTTTTTTAACGATTGTTAATTCGTAACAAATCGAATTGCTTTGTCAAACTTTTAAAGCTTCGCTAATTTCTAGATATGACCATTTGCTGTGGTATCTAATTGGCTATATAGTCAGTGTTAGAAGTTATTCACAGCACTCACTGTATATCACTGTAATTAGCGGATTAACAGAGGAATAACAGAACAATAACAAAAATATATTCTGGCAAAACAGGAAAGAAAAAGAGTAAGGGATGGAGGAATATACAACTACTGTGTAAATTGTAACAGAAATTTTAAGTTGTAGCTTCCTAACTATATATTAGTACCCACACTCTACATCTGTCTTCTCTTAGAACCCTTTTACAAGGGACGATAGAGTAGGCAATGATCTGGAATGAGGAATGTTCATTTTAAATAGCTGCCCATTGTTAGCCGCATTTACATGCAAAAATGATTGTATATATTGTATATATTATAATGCATTGAAGTGAAAAAAAATAGACTTATTTGGTATCGCTGCATCTATATTGACGGGCTCTATAAAAAAAAAAATGATCTAGGCGGTCAGGTGAATGCTGTAAAAAAATTAAAACAATGCAAGAACAACCATTTTGGTCACCTCACCTCCCAAAAAACATAATATCAAGCAATCAAAAAGTCCCCTAAAATTGTAGCAATGAAAAGATGACCTCATCCCACAAAAAATGAGCCCTCACACAAGCCCATCACAAGAAAAATAAAAAATATGGCTCTCAGAAAGACAAAAACATGACATTTAAAAAAAATGATTTTATTGTGCAGCAAATCTTCTTTAAAAATGCTTCTATTGTGTACTGAAAAAAAAAATAGAAACAGGTCATCACATGACCTATCAGGTCAATACCATAAAAAATAAAAATAAAAACTATGCCAGAACTGCCATTTTTGGTTACCTCCATCAAAAAGTTGTACGTACAGTATATATAGTAGAAATGATATTGGCAACTCATCCTGCAACATATTGGGCACTAAAATGCCATATCTTTGAAAAACTTGCAGTTTTTACTTTGCACAGTCTGCTGCACATTCATTTCTGCAAAATACCTGTGGCGTCAAAATGCTCACTTTACCCCTTAATAAGTACCAAGAGGGGTGTGGTTAACAAATTGGGTAATTTCCCAGGGTTCCATTTATTATTTCACCCCGAGTCTCTTCAGTTGCCAGCACAAGGTGCGTAAAACACATTAAGGCCTCAAAATGCACATGGTTCCCTCTCATACGTTCAGGCAAAAGATTAGGGCCACATGCAGGTCATTTTTAAAGCCAGGAAGCAGGGCATAATAATAAAGGCTGGTTTTTCACACTGGCACACGATGGACACAAGATATTGGGCACTGAAGTGGCATATCTGTGGGAAAATTGCAATTTTCACTTTGCACCATCTTCTGTGTGTTCATTTTTGCTAAACATCCATGGGGCCAAAATGCTCACTACATCCCTCAATAAATACCTTGAGGGATGTAGTTTCCAAAATGTGGTCACTTTTCATGGGTTTCCTTTATTTTCATACTAGACCATGTATCGTCCACTTACAAGCATGTCAGATTTGCAAAATTGGGCTCTGTCAGGAAGGTGAAAACTGGCTGTGTATGGAAGGGCTTAAAGGGGTTGTCTCACTTCAGCAAATGGCATTTATCATGAAGTTAAAGTTAATGCAAGACACTTACTAATGTATTGTGATTGTCCATATTGCCTGCTTTGCTGACTCGATTAATTTTTCAGTAGCATTATACACTGCTCATATTCAGGGGTTACGACCACAGCTGCAGCGCAGTAAGGAAGTGGCTGGAATAGGAGCTGCTGCACATGCATGCTAATGCACCCTCCAACAGTCCTGCAGTAGTGGCGCTATGCTTGCACACTATAGGAAAAGGCTCTAGTCTCTCTGGTGGCTGGGACTGAAGAAGCGCACATAGGCATGCATGAGCAGCAAGATTTGTCCTGGCCATTTAATATCTGTGCTGCAGCGGTGGTCATAACCTCTGGATACGAGCAGTGTATAATGTGATATAAAGATGAATCAAGCCAGCAAAGGAGGCAATATGGACAATCTCATTACATTAGTAAGTGCCTTGGAATACCTTTGTCTACATGATAAATGCCATTTGCTGAAGTGAGACAACCCCTATAACCATTTTTCGTAGAACGACTTTTGTGCTTGTGTGCACAACCTACGTTCTCTTGAGATTCAGCTCACAGACATATCTTGACATTTTCCTTTAGAATTTGCTTGTATTTCAAAATTAATTAATTGTTCCATCATTAGAAGATCTACCATCTTTTAGGGCTTCTGTGAAAATCTGATGTAGTTTTGGGTCAAATTTATGCAGAAATCTGGAACATTCTGAAGAGCTCACAAACTTTTAAGCATCACAGTACATCTAACTAATGAGACTAAAATTAAATACATACATTCTCTTAAAAAGAACACAACTCTGGTTGCCAGTAAATTGTTCCTACTGCTAACTACAGCCAGAGAATACTTGACAGACATCATAAGGATTCCCTGTTTAGAACTTGCTCTCCATTAGCCAGAGCTAAGAACAACTGCACAACACTGATGGACTTGGTGTGGCCTCATTTAATAAGATTACTCATTCATATATAAAACAAAACTTCTACTACAAAATCTGCAGACAGCAGTCGTTTTCCCTGGTTATCATGACAACTGTGCTCCATTGTCACGTTGTCTTAGTCAGCACTTTAGCCAAATACCAGCTAGAATTTGTAGTTAGTTTACTTGCATGTGGAACACTATAAATTGCCATATGCCACAGCATATTTTCACTTAAAACTTACTTGATAGTTAAGGCGGACGTATGGTATGCCCATTCTGATCAGTCTCTCAAACATTGACACTTCCAGATTAAAATTTTTTGCCAGTTCATACACAGTTGTTGCTGGACGGAGCTGCAGAGACAAAGAAATTTAGCAGTGGAAAAGCAAACTAAATAATATATTCAAATATCGATGCTAGTATGGAAAGGATACCTCTCTTTTTTAAAAAGAAATTATAGAAATATGTCAGAAGTGTTCATCTATGGGTGGGTGAAAGAAGATTGACATCTGCATTAGAGTATGGCCCCATGGTCAGTTTTCCACATATAGTTTTGGAAACCAAAACCAGGAGTGAATAAAAAACAGAGGAGGCATCATATCTGTCCTTTATACTTTCTCACCTTTTAAGATCCACTCCTGATTTTGGCTTTCAAAACTGCATGCAGAAACCTGAGCGTGTGGTCGTACTCTTACTGTTTTATTTAAGTCAGACAGACCTACTGTACATCAACATTAGTCTTAATAAATACAAAGATTTGCTGGAGAGTTAGCAGTACTGATGCCCCTGGTGTCATTCTGACCTCACATGGTCATATTGATTTGACAAAGGATAGCCTTTGTGCAGCTGCTACCCTAGAAATAGGGTTCGGTAAGGGCTGTAAGCACACATATAGGGACGGGCTTGACATTTCAGGGGCCCCAAGCAAAGTCATGTCTTATGTCTAAGACAGCCAGCCAGGACTTCCCACAACTGTGTCTGTATCCTTAGAACCCCCATGATGAATTATTTAAGCCATGTCTCATCTCTGCAAATTTAGGCACACAGGCATCTTCGTTTCCTTACTTTTCCATCATCATCCCCTCCTGGTGCCCCAACAGAGTCATCCTGTTGCTACCCGCAATACTGTGCTTTCCAATACCCCCATATACCATTCTTATGAAATAATAGTGACATAAAGATTGTCCCCAAAGTGCTCCCAAAAGTCCCACGAATAGTAATAATTTTCTCCCAGACTGCCCTCATTAGTAATAGTGCACCTACAGTGATAATGCTTCCCAATGATTCCCCCTTTAGTAATAGTGACCTCCATACTTTGCCCAAAAATAATAATGAACCCCCAATAGTAATAATACAGTTATAATGCCCCCAGTATTTATAATTGCCTAATTGCCCCCCTGTATAACGTACTGTATACCAGCTGTACATATATCATTATACACAGGAGATATCCAAGTTATACGAGCATGGTCCATATCACTATATACAAGAAGACATATAATTTATACCAGCTGTACATATATAAATATGTATCATAAATACTGATATATATTTATATATGTACAGCTGGTATATACACATTTTGTTTAGACTATGCTGGTATTGGCTGTAGCATACTGTACCAGTATTCATATTTTATTGGGGCACAGGGGCAGGCTGCATTTTACTCCTACCAACATTCATACTGATAATATGAATGCTGGTAGAAGTGTGCTACTGCAGCCTGCCCCTATGCCCCAATAAAAGACAAATGCTGTATTAGCCCCGTCTTCTGTGCAGACTGCAATGTGATGTTGTGACATCATTCATAGGATGCAGATACAGTTGAAAGTTGTGGTGCTGTCTGACCCACCTTTCAATAGTTTTCATGGAGGTAAAGATCACCACTGCACATGTTTCATTAACTATTTTAACCCTATAGATGTTGTTTTTATTTCATATGCTCCGATATCTTGACCGACATAGCTTAATGAAAAGTTTGCATAATGGCTGTGCTTATTTGTACAATCGTAACTGTGAAGGAATAGATCTTTTTTGGGCTTCCCTAATATCTTTTTCAGTCTAATTATTCCCCTCTTCAGCTGCACAGCTAGATGCATTTCTCTCACAAGTAGGTGGCGTCTCCCTTTTGTGGAATCTGCCAGAACTGTATGGCTGACAGAACTGTACTGCTTTCCCTTACTCCCCACTTTGTTTTCAGCTCCTGAACTCACAGAACAGATAAGGAGAGAAATAACCCACTTAAAGAAAGGCAGACCACTTGTGATTTTTCAGAAGCAGTGTAGAAGTAGTGTTCTTTTATCAGGCTCAGGATCTCAACTAGTTCTGAAACACACCACTTCCTCTCTGCCATGTTCTGTGTCTCTGTTACTAGGGGTGGATCTTGCCTGCCAACAGGCAGTGGACTGCAAATTAGGTGGAAGGAGACCCCTAGTGGCCATGAATTTACAGTTTTTTTTCAGGTGGATGCAGGAGCTGACAGACAGCTTGGATGAGGCAATCAGTGGGGTAATAGGCAGGGAGGTGCCCTTGCAAAATGAGCAGAATGTCATTCTGTTTTGGGCTGTGAATAAGGGTGGTTGGGTCTATGCAGTGTCTGACAGAAAATGATCTTAGGGACACTGTTCAGTCACAATCCATCTTCTATTTTAGTGTCAGGGACAGTGACGGAAAGGCTAGAAATAGAATATTTGTGAAAAGGCAGAGAAAGCTTGCAGCCAGGGATTCAGGGGGTGAGGAACTGAGGCTCGGTGTACTAGGCAGTGCCTTCTAGCTGCAGCTACTGCAGTCGTGGATAAACTGTTTGAAGGTTTTCTAAGGGATGCTATCTTGAAGTACCTCAATGAAAATAAGCAAATAACTCCATATCGGCATGGCTTCACGAGGGATCAGTAATGTTAAACCAATTTAATCAGTTTCTATAAGGAGGTAAGTTCTAGACTTGACCGCGGCGAATCAATGGATGTCATATATCATGACTTCTCCAAAGCATTTGACACTGTACCGAATAAAAGGCTAGTATATAAAATGAGAATGCTTGGCCTGTGAGAAAATATCTTTATGTGGGTAAGTAACTGGCTCAGTGATAGAAAACAGAGGGTGGTTATTAACGGTACACACTCAGATTGGGTCACTGTCACTAGTGGAGTACCACAGGGGTCAGTATTCTCTTCAATATATTTATTAATGATCTTGTAGAAGGTTTGAACAGTAAAATATCAAGGGGCATACATGCCTGTGATGAGAACATAGTCCTGCCACTTTACAAATCACTAGTCAGACCACACATGGAGTACTGTGTACAGTTCTGGGCTCCTGTAAACAAGGCAGACATACTGTAGCAGAGCTGGAGAGGGTTCAGAGGAGGGCAACTAAAGTAATAACTGGAATGGGTGGACTACAGTACCCAGAAAGATTATCAAAATTAGGGTTATTTACTTTAGAAAAAAGGAGAGATCTAATAACTATGTATAAATATATCAGGGGTCAGTACAGAGATCTCTCCCATGATCTAAAAGTTTTGTACACAAACATAGAAGAGGATTCTTTACGGTACGAGCAGTGAGACTATGGAATTCTCTGCCTGAGGAGGTGGTGATGGTAAGTTCACTAAAAGAGTTCAAGAGGGGCCTGGATGTATTTCTGGAGGTTAATAATATTACAGGTTATAGTTACTAGAGAGGGGTTGTTGATCCAGGGAGTTATTCTGATTGCCTGATTGGAGTCGGGAAGGAATTTTTTCCCCTAAAGTGGGGAAAATTTTACTTCTACCTCACAGGGGTTTTTTGCCTTCCTCTGGATCAACTTGCAGGATAACAGGCCGAACTGGATGGACAGATATAGTTATATCGGCCTTATAAACTATGTTACTATGTTACTGTGTTACTGCTTTATAACCCAGCTGCAGCTGCTGCAAAAACCTCAAAAGCAGCTACACGCAAGAACATTTCTTTTTTTTACTATTTGAACAGAAATACATCTTTTTTTCCAAACCTGAGTTCAAGTGTTGGTTTGGGGGCAATAAGCTCAATACAACTGAACAACATGAGTTTTACAATCCAGACAGTAGAGTTTTAAATCTTAGTGAAACACCTGAAATAGTAGATATCTCCAGACAGTTAAGTGTTTTATTTATTTTTGGCAAAAATAGCAATACAAGTGTTCAACACAGGTTTTACAATCCAGAGGGTAGTGTTTT